>VDFB02003123.1:0-19933 GCA_007258455.2 Sequoia sempervirens
TACTATTTAATCAAACCAATAATAATGTTATTTAATTATAAAAAAATATTATTAAAATAATGTATTCATTACCCTTTAATATCAATAATCTACTAATCTTATCATTGTTGTTATTATTTTGTTGTATACTGTTATTTTACTCAAACCAATATTAACATTAAATGTAAATTTAATACCTCTTCTAAGAATACCCTTGCTATCAATGGTTTAAATTATATTAATTTGTTGTTTATCACCAAATTCTATATTTTAATTTAAACTATTATTATTATCCAAAATAGTAAAATTCTAAGTTGAATTTTGTTACTCATTTCAACTTCTCATTCACTCAAACAAAAGACACGTCATTTTGTTGTAATGAATCAAGGTTCATATTATTTACTGCCAAGCTAATAAAGTAAGAAGATTGAACCTGTGTAATTTTTTTTAAAATTACTTCTTGTATTGCATGACTAAAATTTAAAAGATAAAACGTTGTTTATCTATTTATTTTATTCTGCTAACAATATTAAGTAGTTTCTCCTTTTAATGGGATGATAGCAGAAATTATAATAAATAATAATAACATTAATATTAACTTTTTAATATTAATATTTTATCTATTATTGTTGCTAGATATGTCAATCTTCTTATATTTGGAGAGTTTTATTTATTTTTTATTGTTTCCAATCCTAATTGTTAGAATTATATATAGATAGTAATAATAAAACTTACATTCTTTTTATTGTTAAATCACATATAAATATTTTATTATTCTCTTGTTATCAATAATATTTTTATTATCACAAGTCAATTTATAAATTTAATTGTTAATCTCCAAATTACTTTAATATTGATAATGCTATTTTATTAAATCAATTTAATAATTTTTATTTTATTTTATTTTTTTAAATCAATATAATGATTTTTCTATCCATAATAATAACTTTAACATGATTCCCCCCAACATTTAATGTGACTATAATATCTTGAAACTTATAATAATATTATTACTTATCATTCTTCATCATTGTTAAAAGATAATTATTACCCACGACTACTATTGTTTACTTGTAATTCACTTGTTTCTTCTGAAGATTAGTGAAAGAAAAAGAACATCTGCAGTAATTATATTACTTAAGTTTAGTCAAATCCTAACAAAATGTTACATGGCATTAAAACTATCTACTTTGATTGTTGTATCTTTTGAATTGCTTATCTCTTTTCTTTTAGGTGAATGAATTGAACTCTTTCTTCCACCTTTCCTCTCCAAGCCAAGCCATCTTGATCCCTATCTTTCCAAGAGGTGGACTCCTCTCTTCTTCTCATTTTTTTTTTCTCAACATCTCTACTAAAGTTCTCCAAGAGGAGAAGTGGGTAGCACCCCACTCATTCTTACTCTTCAAAATATATAGGAGTTTCAACTTGTAACCTTTGGATTGGGAGGTGTGGAGTATACCTACCTCCATCAATGAGAGTCTTTTCCTTATTGAAGAAGAAACATGCACTTGGACAACCCCTCCATCTTTCCATCCCATCCTATCTTCAAAACTCGTCAGTCTCCATAATGAGGACTTTTGAGGGGTCAAATTATGTACTAGGGGAACTATTGTATGCCTATTTGACCCCTACCACTATGGTATAGGCCCTAAAGGGTTTATTTTTGCATCTCAACCAAGGAAATTGACCAACAAACCTCTTTAAAGACCCATTTAAGGACCTATCCGAATTTCAACTTGTATAATAGTTTCTAAACTTTATCCCCCAACTTACAACTCACTTGGCACACAAATAAATACCCTCTCAACCCAAAATATAAATCATCTCTTTTATCAACCCTTACCACCTTACTCTATCAACTTGTTAACTTTATTTCCTTCTAAGCCTCAAAAGGGGTCAAATTCATCACCACCAGAAGATGTCTTTTGATCTACTTAATGGTCTTCCCTTCTCGTACTAACTCTTCCTTTCCTGTACATTACCAATGAAACCATAAGCAACAATTGTACATCACATTAATTTGATAGCTAGAATAAGATCTAATTTTGCAACCATTTCATTTACAATTTCAAATCATATTCACAATGGATGATTCCTAACTCCTTCACGAGAGCATAAATAAAATTCCAAAATAAAAAGCAAGAATATTATCAAATAATCATACTATTTTTCATCCACAATACATCTTACCATCTATTTAGGAACACATAAAACATATTAGATCTTTACTAATCACATGCACGGTGGGGTCTTACACCTTTATTTTGTTTATCTAATAGACTGATTTCAAAAATTCCCCATTTTGGGAGAAGTCTTTTTTTCCATATGGAAGTCTATTTTACATATTTATTGATTTTACAATCTCATTTTTTTCCTCCCTTAATTTAATAGTTTAAAACATTTATTATTGCACAGTAAAAATTAATTGAATAAATTATGTATGTATAATATTTTTCAAAACAAGTTATAATTTTAAAGAATTTATTTTGTTTTTTCTTATAACTTTTGAAAACAAAAATAAATATATATTATTAATATTAAATGTTATGAAATTAATTTTATTTAATCAATATTAATAAATAAAACTACTATATTTATTAATAATCATTTTTTAAAATTAATGTAATAAATATTATAAAATATTAAATCATATTAATATAATAATTTAATGTTTTAAAATATATATATTCATATATATGTATAATAACAAATTTAATTTAATTTAAGATTAATAAAATTTATGAAATAATTTTCTTAATCATCATGGAGCAAATGATAATAGAAATTGAAAATTCATTCTCTTCCTTTTATTTAGGAGGTTGAAAATTTATCTCAATGAATTAATTAGAAACTTACTATTCACTTATGGGTTTTAAAGCAATTCATTCCTAACAATTATCTAACTAGAGATTTCGTACTTTCTTAAGCTTTTTAAAATAATAAGGCTAGTGTTTTTTATAAAGAAAAGCAAGTTTTGAAGGGGCCTCGAAACCCTATACAACAAAAGGAAGTTGCTAAAGAGAAAGACACAAAACCATCAGCAACCCAAAAAAGTCAAAAATGTTGACAAAAGAAAACACTAGATAAATTGTCATCAAACAAACAACAAAACATCAACGCAGATGATGAGGGCCACACCGCCCAAAACCCACAGAAATCACAACAGATACCAACACTGAAGATGCGAGACAAAAAAAAAATGACTCACATTTAATTATTTTCAGAAAATAAAATTACAGATTCAAAGCTTACATGCTACAGCCTCATGGGCTTGATTCATTACAACAAAATCAACTCACGAAAATCTACTATTCAAAACTACAATCTGCACTATCAAGGCCTTCTACAACCCCTTAACCCTTTTTATTTTCCCCAATAGCCCTAGAATGTTCACAGTTCAAATTTCCCCTTTTGTTTGGCACCAAAGGATGCATAGTTTGAGTTTACGGCCTAGGAAATTTTTTATAAAATTCACTTTTTGAGGACCAACCAACTTTGTGTGGGGCCATAACTTTTGATCAAATTAATACGATTTACTATTGTGCATATCATTGGAAAGCTCTTGTGAGCTCTAGAACATGTGAATATCCACCATGGGTTGGTTTGTCCACTTTTTTAGTTGTTTGGAGACCTCTAAAGTTTCCCCATATTTGAATTTAGCAAGTGCATTTGAGAAATTTCTGGGATGGAAACTTTTAATTTCTCCCAAACTGTGTAGGGTATTGAGGTGATTCTTTCGTCGACCAGAAATGTTTTTCAACTCTACTCCTTGGGATAAATTTTCACGTCCATATGAGCCCATTTGGGCTGACTTACTAAAAATATTAAGTTATTTTTTTTGCTATTTTTGATGCATGATGGTCTTATATCCCCTAAGTACCATCATGGGACTCAAAACAACTAAAGAAAATAAAGAAAACATTTTTGGTGATGCAAGATTATGCTCTACAACATTTGGATGCTCTGCATCAGCGAGAAGGCTAAACTATCAACAACTTCTGATGAATTTATCAAGAACCTTTGTCAGTCCACATTACTAGAGATGACCCTATCATGCATCTCTACCACTTCCTCAAGATTGGTCTTGCTCCTCGTACGCAGGCAAGGGCCAACATCCACATTCTTCTCCATGCACAGGCCAACATCCACATCCTTCTCATCCAGGTTCATAGGGTTAATTCAATAAAGCTAGTGTTAAGAAAACCCCCAAAAAAAAAAAAACCAAATTAGACAATTATTTAATGATATACACATCTATAAAAAGTTAACTTAAATCACTACATGAACTCAATCAAAACATTGTTTAGTTTCAAACTATTTTAAAAATAGTATTTATTTAAATTATTAATGTTAGTTTAATATTTTATGCTCAAAAGGATAGGAAATGATGTATTTAGTGTTGACTTAATTAATGTATTCATGTAAAAGTGAATTTATTGGAATAATTGTAATTTCAAAAAAGGAAACAAATTAGTTAATATTGCCTTAACTTATTTAATTTTGCATAATAGTTTTTAATATATTTAAATAATTTCTTTAAAGAAATTAAATTAGTAATGTCAAGAAAAAAAATAACTCAATTTCTAAATTCTTTTCAAACAATTAATATTGTCTTAATTAGTTTAATTTTGCTTAATAGATTTTAGAAAGTAAATTGGAATTGTCAAGAAAGTAATTTTAGTTAAATTCATTATTTCAAATAGTTTATATTGTATTAATTTTATAGATTTATTAATGTTTATTTAATAAGGATTGCTATGATTCTTTTTTTTTTTAAAGTAAATTAGTTATTCAATTTCTATTATCTCGAGTGAATTAATTTGTCTTAATTTGTTTGTTAAAGAGAGTCAATTTTCCTTGAAAAGGACAATTAACAAATTATTAATACTATGTCAGTTTACTTCTTTTTGCAAAATTAGTAATGATTCCTAATTTGTATTAATTTTTAAGAAATTAGAGTTGCCATAATTTAATCATATTTACAAGGGTAGAACAACATCTTATATTTAGTTTCACTTTCTAAATAGATAATGAATTAATTAATAACTTCTAATTCTCGTACACCATATGCTCTCACCTCGCTCGTACTAGGATCTTGGTGATCAAAAAGAAGAAAGGAAGTTGTTTAACATTTTTAGATTAAATTTCTAATTAGATGTTGAATTAATTAAAAATATTAACTCTCGTACACTGTATGCTCTCACCTTGCCTGTAATAGGATCTAGGTGATCAGAAAGTGGAAGGGAAATTGTTATCTTCACAAGTAGTGTTTATTCTTTTTCATAAAAGTGTTTTATTTCCAAGAAGTAATTAGATGTTATTTATTTTCTTATATAGAAAAACTTTAATCAAGAGTTGAAACCAAAAACTAGCAATGTTCGGTATCAACTGTGCCTTTGGCTCACGTTTATGGGTAATGTTGTCGCCTTTGAGCTACTCCATCCATAGCTTAACATAGCTGCAACAACGACGTCTATTAGATCATCCCATTAAATCATCGGGGAGTAATAAGGAACATTTGGTGGTATTAAAATCCAAGAAACGAGTAATCTCTCTTTGATTGATAATCTAATAAGATAATTTCAAATGAACGAAAATCCACTAGTTCAAACCTAGAAAATCCCATTATAGGATTTGATGGAATTTATTTAATATTGTTATGTTAATTAAAAGGTAATTGTATCTCAAATGGTTTCAAGACAGACGTTATATTAGGAACTAGGTTTTAGATTTAGAAATAAGTAATAGTCACGAAGACTATTTACTTATTTTTTATTACTTCCTTTCATGGGTAGCAGTCGCAGAGGAACTGTCTGGAGAAAAGGGGCCCTAGAAAGGGATGTGTACCCACATAACAGTTCATGTATCAAAATTAGATTAGAAAACAGAACTACATATTTTATACCTTGATCCCATTTGGAAGTAGGGTATGTTGGCAGTCTGCGAAATGAAGGATGCTCCCAATGCCTCAAGCATTCGGGGATGGGGCTTAGGGAAAGTTTATGATAAGGATAAATTAAAATATAATTTAATAATTCAAGAGAATTTCTTGGTCCAAAGGGGCTAAAATATCTAACATAAAGATAAGATAAAATACATTCTTTGTATACTCAGAAGGAAATTTTGGATGGATTTGCTTGACTCCCCAAGGCCTTAGGCCGAATTCAAAGGTAGGACTCAAACTACATATTTATTTTTACATACTCCTAAAGATGACGACCTCAGTGCACTTCCAAGGGGAGTGTAGTCTTTAGTGAGTGACTCAAAACCCAGATGGTCTCGATGAGTCTAAGTTTCTAGTCATAGCACATTCCCATCCTTTATGGATATATGCCTACCCCATTTGGTTAGATGCCTATCCCATATGGATGGATGTCTATCCCGTATGGATAGAAGTACCTAAGTATAGAATTGAATAAACACATAATAAGATAATAATCAAGAAACAAGAAAGAAAAAAATTAGTGGTAAATTTTGGGTTAATAGTTTGGGTCATTACATGTGGTATCAAAGCTAAGTTTGAAAGCTAGGCCTTGAGCTCACTATAGCTTGTGCAAATTAGTAATTTAAAATTTAAAATTAAAAATATAATGTTGAATCTTTTCAAATGATTAATTGGGAAAATTGTAAACTTTCGGGGTATGAAATGGCTAGAACAAGAGCAACCCATGCTAGAGCTACCCAAAATTAGGAGGAGAATATTAACATTAATCAACAAGCACAAGGGGGAAATGAAGCAGGAATTGATGCTATAATAAATTTATTGACAGAATAGAGGGATAAGATTAGCTCCTTGGAACAATCTGTGCAAGATCTTAGGGCAAGGAAAAACAAGATTGAAAACATAATTGAACCTAAGAATGAGAACCCTCCCAATAATCAACAAGGAAATGAGGTCCAAGAATTGTCGCACCTAAGAGAGAAAATAATATCTTGGAGCTATCTAAGGACTTGAAGAAAATCACTCCACCTAAGTTTGATGGGAGGCAAATAGGTGAAGGAGTAGAAAATTGGTTAAATGAAATTGAAAAATACTTTGAGTTGAGAGATTTTAGTGAAACAACTAAAGCCTTATGGGGTTCTTATCGACTCATTGGGGAGGTAGCTAGTTGGTGGACCAACACCAAGGAACAAAATGGGTTCAACAAGGAAATAATTACGTGGGATCGGTTTGTTTAGCATTTTTGCAAGAGATGGTTGCCACAATTATTTTTTGATGAGAAGATGGTTGAATTTCACAACCTTCGATAAGGGTCATTAACAATACAACAAGATTGGGATAGGTTTGCTAAGTTATTGAAGTATGTTCTCATGTACTAAAAGGATGAGAGAAGTCAAACAAGAAGGTTTATTTTGGGTTTGAACACCAATATAGAGGTTGACTTACTTGGACTTGAAAAACATGAATGATGTGTTGGAAAAATCTCTTAAGCAATAAAAGAAACTACAAGCTCTAGCAGTAGCAAGGTGTAATTTCAATAATAGTAAGAACTTGTCTATAAGGGGGAAAATAAGCATAAGGAAACAACAATGAAATCAAATGAATAAGATCAAAAAAAGAAAAATCCCAAACTACTCATGAAATGAAATCATAAAGCAGTGAATCAATCAATGCAATCATGAAAGAGAACATAAACTGAATTCACAAATTATAACATTACCATCCCATGTTGAAGTGTATTTGTATATATTTTAGATTAATTGGATCAATACGAAGCCTCCATTGTTGTGCAAAAGCTTCAAAAGGTATATTAATAGTGATCAAAGATGTAAGTGTTTTCCTCTTAAGAATTCGATAACCAATTCAGCATGACCTCTTCACACAAATTGTCTAGATTCTCCAATCATTTTTTAGAAGGGAGAAGGTTGTTTTATAGATTTTTCAGGTTTTAGATGAACGATCGAGATTCAATAATGAAATATCACGATTAACGGTTGAGAACCTTTGAGAGGAAATAAATTGGTCAGTTAACTCCTCTAAATTATCCAATTAAGTATTTTAATTGGATAATCAGTGGGATTAGATTGGAATGATTGGTGGGATTGAAGAAGTTAGATTGAGTGTTTAGTGGGATTGAGAAAGTTAGGTTGAGTTAGGAAATAGATGGGTTAGTTAACCATTTAGAGTGAGAAATCAGTGGTCATGATTTACTCAAACAAAAAGGGGTGAGGATAATTAATTAATTGAATAATTAATTAATATTGGAGATGAACGTGCAAGTTTCTTTTGACTTTAACAATTAAAGATATATTTATTTGTTGACCATGTTGAGTGATTTTGAATAATTGATTTAATTATTCAAATTTAGAGAAGGTAAAGTGGTTTAATTAAATTATTAATGATAACAATTTAATTGGTTTAGATGAATAAGATATATTAGTGACATAATTAAATAAATTATGTTTATTTAATTAATTAGGATAGATAAGGTTAGATTAATGATAAAATAGTGAATTAATCAAATAATGCAGGATTATTCAATTAATAGATAGAAATAGGTTCAATTAGTGAAAATGATGTGAAATGCAATTATATTAATGATAATGATGTCGATGATGAAAAAATACAATTTAGGATGTGTGATATGCTTTAGGTCATTTTTACATGTCTACATTTTTCCCCTCTTTGACACAATGTACTAGTTACATTATTTCAAAGAATTCAATGTTTAGATCAAGATTTGAAAAATTTAATATGCCCCACTATGCCCCAGCGTTCAACGGAAAGATAATATGATGTTGGGTTGCCCCCTCGAGAGGTTGGTCAAAAAAATTACTTTTCTGGTCAAGCTTGCAACAAGGTTTTGGTGTTGTTTAGATGCATAGAGGAAAAAAAATTAGGGTATAGGGCCGTATTTATGGTTCTGGATGTTCCAGGGTGCTCAAAATTTAAACCTAGGAGGGTTCCCAAGGTAAAAATTAGGGTTTGGGGGGGTTAAAATAGGAAATTAGGGTTAATTTTTTCTCATTTTCACTCTTAGCCTTAGTGAATTCTTGAATTCTTTCCTCTAGAGATCATATTGTTGTGATTGTTGATTCTGATGGCAAGGATTCTGAGTGCCCCACATAGAGCAGAGACAGTCCATGTGTTCGGAAAGCTAGCTGACGCAAGGATTGCGATACATACCCCTTTCTTATTTTTTACTTTTCCTATTTTTGTAATTAATTCTCAAAATTTATTTGGATGATAGCGGTAGTATTAGGTTTGTATCACTATTGACGTGATAATACTGCAATCGTAGTATGCAGGAATCCCACTAGAGTGAAAATTCCACGCTATCATGTAAGTGAACCGCTATAGGAAAATATGATCATTGTTGTTGATCGCTATAGAAAAAACTAACCACTATTGTAAACCATTTAGTAAATTAACCGCTAGTGCAAAAACTAACCACTAACGTACTTGTATCAGGCTCACTTTTGTATATTATCATCACTATCAAAAAAAGTAGACATTGTCATAGTAAACAAGTCCACTAGTGTATAAAGTAGTAGCTATCGTAGAAACTAGCCACTATCATAGTAAACAGGGCCGCTAATGTACAATCATCCTGAAAAGGCTCACTTTTGTCAAAAATGAATGATTTAGCTAGTTTGTTTGCAGTTTTAAATTCGTGATTTGTTTTTCTAGAAAAAAATTTACGTTGTCGGTTGAATGTTTAGAGGTGTTTCTCAAATCGTTGTATTTTAGAGAGCAACGGTCACAACAGTTGTTGGATTTCATTGTCAGGTTATAGGAGGTTGAGAGAGACTTCCTTGACGTTGTTGGACTTTGACATATCTATTATATTCCCAATATTAGATGTCATAGGGTGATGATGACCGCGTTGGTTGAGAGATGGCATCTGATACGTCGTCCTTCCATCTTCCTATTGGTGAGGTGACAATTACCCTTGAGGATTTGGAAGATTTTTAGGACCCCCATTCACAGTGAGTGGGGCACCTATGATGTCAGGTAGGGTGCCCTTGCCATGCAGTGAGTACTTGGTGTGCAGCAGCTACAGTTTGGAATCTAAGATAGATTTGTCTCCATTTGTCGACAATGTCGATCCTATGTCTATGGCGCTGGCTAGATTGATTATCAGGCCTTTGATGCATGATCGCATAGGTGGGGGATTTCCTAATGGATGGGGCATTTGTATAGAGCAGATGATAAAGAACGAGACAGACTATGCTTGGGGCCCATGTGTTTTGGCTCATCTATACTGAGATATGCATAAGGTTGTCTATCACGCAGAAAATTCTATCTCAGTAGACATGAATCTTCTACATCTATGGGCCTGGGAGAGGATCATAGTGACCAAGCTAGATGGCATACTTCAACAGGATGCACATGATCCCTTTGCTTACAGATATTCTGATTTCTTGTATTACACCTATCCAGGAAGGTTATCTTATTAGAGAGGAATATTTGATGATATGACTAATTTTATCTAGAGGCCATGGCTAGCCTATGAGGCTTGGATAGATGACATGGACCATTTTCCTTACTGTAGATAGACACGATGGCTGATAGGTTGTGTTGACATTATTCTTGAGAGGTACCTACCTAATAGGGTTCTCTGATAGTTCAAAGAGAGATAGACTAGATTTGTTGATGATTACCATGCATGCTTTGGAAGAGCAGCCTCAGAGGTCAAGGTTTGGGGGCCGACATCTTCTACAGCAGCAGTCACAAAGTTTCGAACACTTTCTCTATTTGGATGGGGATGGGCAATTGGTCCTCCGGACCTAGGTACTACTAGAGATTATGATCAGTGGTTTTCCCGTCGATAACCTTTATGGTTTACAAATCCTGTTGGCATTGGGCTAGTGATAGGTCATGTTTAGAGGGTGGCTGGTGTTAATCGGAGGAGGGGTGATAGCCAGAGGTTGTGGATTGTTGTAGATCAAATTAATAGAGCTTGAGGTGATGGTGATCAAGATCATCATAATGGTCAGGATGGGTAGCAATAGCAGGATCAACAACAGCCTCATGATTAGCAAGCACCACAAGGACCTCAGGGACCTCCCCCACAAGGGGACATGGTAGGTCAGATAGCACAGTTGACAATGGATAGGCATGCCAGGTTCATAGATAGAGATGTCAAGATTGCTTAGCGAAGGCCACAAAGGCACAGGTTGTCGTAGTTATTGCAAAATTGGATGCTCTTCATCAGGAGAGAGGTTCATTAAGGTAGGAGTTAGCTACCAAGAGGTAATGGAGATTGATTGCAAAGATTTCTTTGGCTTCTGCTATTCCCATGGCTTAGCATCAGGATGAGTGGGATCAGCTCATGAGAGAGAGCACTTACTATCATACTTTATATGAGGCATTTGTATTGAGAGGAAAAAGACATCCTCGTTATGGTGAGTTAAGTAATGTCATAGGTGTGGAGTTCGGAGGTCAGTCTATTAGAGATCCACAGCCATCTCCACAGATCGTGCATCATCAACCATCTCCTGCACATACTCAGCATATGTCCTATCATGATGGGGAGTAGCCTCCTCTGAGATAGGATCAGCAGGGTTGATATCTTTTATGATCTTATTTATTGTATCAAGGACTCTATGTAGACATGTTATTTTGTATATACATTCATTGGCCCATTTGAGGCCTCGTATATATATGTTGTATATTTTTATATCAAGTGATGTTTGATGATGTATATGACATTCCCATTTTTTTATGATATATATGATATATACCATTTCGATGTGTCGCATATGTGTTATGATATGTGTATGGATGTTTATATGTATATGATGGATGTTTAATGATTATTTACTCATGTTTTTGTACTCTTTTATTGTATTTATATGACATGGATGTATGGATGCTATATGATGTATGATGTTTTTATTTTATGATGGTCATGATATGCACTGATGAGTTTGTGGATGCAAGATGCATGTGGTACTAATGATAATGTGATGCAGGATGGAGCCATTAGTTAGAAGAAGTGTTAGTTGGATTTTTAGAAGAAAATTGATGTTGTTAGTCATTGATGAGTTTTATTTTGCTTTCATATAGACTTCATAGTTTTTTAGCAATCCTTGTTGATGTAGAAAATAGGCACAATACACTAGGGTATTGATGACCAAGGTGGCATTGTATCCATTATGTGGACTTTGACTCTACAAACAAAGAATATTTTTGCTTATACCAGACATACGAAAACCTTATTAGAGTGTATGGGTGAGAATTTTCAAAACATTTCGAACCAGTTACACAGAGAGGTATAGAGTACCTAACATGCAACCGCTATACAAATTGCCCCAAAATAACTTCCACACATAGAACAAAGCAAGTATTCGTCATGGTAGTATCCCAAAAATATCTAACAAATAGAACAAATAGAAATCAACGATCAATGCCCCATTCCTTCCTCTCTAAACCCTTATGGACATGTTACCTGATTTTTAGCTTTCAGCTAAAATCAGGTTTAGTGTTTATTCTTTTGTGTTGTTCATTTAAACATTTAAAAGATAAACCATAAGTTTTCTAGGTTTGATATGCATGGAAAAGGATTGTCAAATGAAACATATTACATTTTTTTTTCATTCCAATGTTGCAATTACAACAAATGAGAAAAGAGAATCATATGTATACAAATGTGATCTTTTATTGATAATCATGAAGTGTACATGTCCCTCACAAGCCAAGGGACTAACTTTAATTATTCAATGGAAATATGAAGCAGTTTATACATGAATAAGTAAAAAGAAACAAATGAATGTGCATATAAGAATGGAGACCAATCATTGCCTGAGAATGATTGGTTACAAAGTTGCCTGATTGTTCTACTGCTGCTGCCCCAAGCTGCTTGTGTCCTCCCCAACTCCGTAGTGCTCCTAGCTCCTGCATCTAGAAAAACAATGATATTAGAGTGAGGCTCTAAGAAATGAAAAATCTCAATCCTTACATACACACCTACCTATGCATGTATAAACTGATCCACAAGTGCATTAAATAAGCATGCAAACCTTGGATTTCCTGGAAAACAACAAAGTCATCAAACACATCCAACATATGCATTTATTTTCTAACTATTTGCTTCATGTCCAGATTTAGGACAAGTCTGGTTACTATTATGTTTCAGTTAAATACAACATGTGGGGTAAATGTGGCTCCCACGACGGTAGAGCTCAGCATGCTTTGAAAGAAAAAGGAAATTGAGCAACTTGATCAAAGATATACCTGTTATTAATGCATTAAATCAATATGGAATCACACCAGTTGATCCACTTTCATTATCAGATTCAAAAGATGCATCAAGTTCAATTATGCATCTCTTAAATAATGAGAGAGCAATCCAGAGTGCATAACGGTCCCTCCCACCTTGACCCTATTGGACAACCACACATCACATAGGATGGTGAGCTTTTAGGTTACCGACATATGGGACATGTGTCTTCCCACTAATATCAAAGTGTGGAGACAGCTATGCATGACACATGAGCAAAAAGGAAACAAATGTGGTGGAGTCAGATAGCAGATTCAGGTGGGACAGAAACATGCATTCTCATGTCATGCAGGACAGCAATAATTTCTTTTGACTTTACTGAAGGCAAACAAGGAATGGTTATGAGAGTTGGCATTACAGATGGAAAAGAAAGGAAGGGTTTCAACCGCCCTATTCGGTGTCACATAATGATCAATTTTCATCTACATTTCTTGAAGTTGCTAAGACCCAAGGATTACCTCCACAAGTGATATGCAGTTGAAAATAACTTTATTGATGGAAATGGAGAAAGCAATGGTTGAGTCAATCATGAAATAGCACAAAGTGACCCAGTTAAAGACAAGGTCATGATACAAGTGAATAGGACAACACCTTTGCAAAATGCTACAGGAACATGGAGAAATAATGATACAGCTAGTAAGGATGAATCAAATAACAAAACAAAGAAGGTACTTAACAATATCATTAATTCTCATCTTAAAGGAGGTGTACTGCACATGCATAAGTGAATGACACCATTGTCAAAGAAAGGAATGCCAAAAGACAAGCCCAAGTTGCACAAGGCTTTATTCAAGGCCTTCTCAATCAAACATTAGACAAATAAGTTTGCTAACTAACAATCAATGCATGATGGTTTGAAGAAAGGAACAAAAGGAAAAGACATTCAAGAAACATCAACCCTAGTTAATACAGATAATGTGCCCATACAAAGCAGATCATATTTGGAGAAAAATGTAGAAAATGTAAAGGGCAGGCCCAATATACTCTTCATATCATAAATTAAAGCATGGGTCAGTGCATTTCATTGTCAAGTTATAGGGACAGTAAGTATGCATAATCTCCCTAGGATAAAGACAGTCATTCAAAGAGCTTGGTAGAAAGAACAACCCCTATGATAGGTTCCATGAAAGGGACATCCTATATAAAGTCTTCAAATCGGTGAAAATTGAAGGTTCTTGTTACAGGATGCTAGGAAGACATCACAGTCATGGGATTGTCATAACCATGCGATTTGAAATGAGAACAACAAGCACATTTTTACTCAAGTTGAGGACAGACCACTATTCAAGCCACCATGAGGCAGTCAACATACATGAGGCAAATGATGGACAAAATACATTTTGAAAATCTGACACAAAATGTAGCTCATAGAAAGGGAGCTCTAGAAAATCTACTGCTACTGAAGAACAATGATATTAAAGATGGCAATAGTCTTATTGATTGAAATAGAGGAGCTCATAAAATTCACACATTGAAACCATCATAAAACATGGTGCTTCGAAGGAACATAGCATAGTCATGAATAAGAACAGTATCATTAAAGGCTACAGATCTATCTTCATTTTATCTATGCACTTGAAGGACAGTTAAGCATAAATGACTTATGAGGTAATAAAACATAGTGTTTTGCATAACAGGTAGCTACCAAGCTGATAATGCATTTATCTTGTGGATTGAAAATAGCCACTTCATGAATGTCAAGTACATTGTTTCAAGGATAAAGATAATTCTTACCCTCTTAGCAAACATCATAAGCCCTTCATCCTATACAGTGAATTACAAGGCATTAAATGTTTTTTTTTTGGAGGTGATCATGACAAAAGAAGACAATCATAGGCATGGTACACGAGTGAGAAAGGAGGCCAAGAATACAACCCCATTTGGATGGCTTCATGCTATAGTTGCAAAATAGACAAGGATCATGTAGTGATGATTAATTCACAGTTATAAGGGGGCAGATCAAGGAATAGGGGCATTTTTGCTTGGAAATGATTTACAAATTTTATCTTCAGCCAAGAACCAAATAATAACAAAGGTGGCCATAATTGTCCTCAAAAGTAGCAAGTGGAAGCCATTATCCATGTATGGAAGGTACGGTAACAATGGTTTCATGTTCAGAGTTAAAAATAGATATTCATGATGTCCATTATCATCAAATGCAGAAAATCAATTCAGATGCTCACAAAAAACCCAGTTTTCAAAATTGAAGCTTTTCATTATGCTCATATTGTGCAATGGCATTAAATCATTTTTTAACAAAAGTTGGAGTTTTCTTTCAAATTGAAAAGACCCATCTGGGTTCAAGATACAGAAGCTAATGCATAGAAACAACAATGGTGAAAAGAAGCAGAAATGACAAATGAAAGCCATTTCATGCATTATGATAGGTCGTGGTCAAGTTTGACCTCTTTCTACAAAATATGGAAAACCCACCTAGGGTTTCAAAAAATGAAGTAGCATTGCTATATTCTACTGAAAAATTGAGTACATTTACAAAACCATCTGCATTTCTACCAAAAACAATTTGAGTTTCTTCAAGAAATCATGAAACCCACTTGGGTTCTTCTGAAAAAGTTGCAAAATTCAGAAATATATGTTCTACAAGAAACCCATTTGGGGTTTTGCAAGTGTATTGCAAAATAGAAAAGGAAATGCAAAAATACAAAGGAAACCCATGTTGAAAATTGGAGGTCGAGCTCACAGGCCATTTTGTTTTTCTTTTCTTTTCTACATATCAAAAACCCATCTGGGTTGTTAGAACGCTTTCAAATACAAAGGAAAAAATTGAAAGACATTATAGAGTTTTTAGAATGAAGCTGAGCCAAGAAAAAACACACTATTTTCTATTCATGGCCGTGGCCAGAGAGTTATTTTCTTCAAGAAAAATGACAAGCAACAATGGAATGTCGTTATTGTCAAGTGCAGAAAAGAAACGGGCTTCTATGCTTCATTTTCAAGGTAGAAACAGAGAAAAAACATGGTTTTATGTTGCTCAAAGTCAAGAAAGTGAAGTCGATTTAACTCACTTGGAGTTTTGCTCACAAAAATTTTGCAAACTTTTGAGCTTTTGCTTCTAGCAAAGCATCATAGAATTCTCATGATGGATGTCAACAAATGAAACAACAACAAAAAGAGGAAACAATACAGATGGGGTCAGAAAAATGTCCATGGTCGCGGCATGTTGGTTCAAAAATGGCCCCAAATGTTGTAAAATCCATATTTTGAGCTACGGAATACATTTTACCTGCTGCTCGAGGTGTTTCTCATCAGTGAAATCACCAAAAACCAGTGTGAATCTCCAAGTTTTCCTATGTTTTCCCAGACCCCACAGCAGCAGGAGTGTTCTAGATTTTCTTCAACGACAAAATGATGGGGCTGCTTCATTGTTTCAGTGTTTGATGATTAGGGTTTGACCCTACTTTTGTGCGATGGATTTTTCTTCCCATGTTTTTAAAATTAAAAACATGTGTGAATGCATATGGGGCCAAAACTTATGTTCATTAACTTAGGCATTCTATGCCTTAAGTTCATTTTCCTCTTGTTTCAACTTTGTGCTAAGTCCTCAAAAATGCAATATGAAGTGTGCCAATACAACCTATGTGATATGCCTTTGGTTTTGACCCAGTCATCATGTGACTTGGAATATGCTTTCCAAGGAATTTAGAGGTCGGCCATATTGGCCAAGTGTTTTGGAGCTCTATGATTCCTTTGAAAACCAGTGATATTGCCCACGTGGATTAAAATTCAGAATGTGGTAAGTTAAGATGGTCAAATGCCTTGGAAGCTTTTGAAGGCTTTTAGATATGACATTATATGTTACATTTTATTCCAATATTTGAAGATATCATGTAAGTGATTTGAAAATCACTTTTATTGTGCCTTTTAATGCAAATGTAACACAAGGAGATGGCGGGGCCCTTATTCTTGTTTTGAATTGTAAAATGACTTGTTTAGTGATGTTTTATGAATCACTTAATCAATATCATTATCAGTAATGTTTTTGGAGTCTTGTTCTTCAAAACACACATATTGCATGACTTGTGTAAAGACCAATTATGACTTACAGAGGTGAGGAATGTGTGGGATGTTGTTTTGACTGATTTTGGAGGAAAAGGGGCTATTTGGAGGCATTTTTGTCACACCTTTAGTGTGACTATTGACTTGGCTTAACTTTTCTTCATGTGGAGGATAGTTTGGAGGGTTTCTAGAAGGTTCTTTTTGGCCTTTTCTGTTGTATCTGACCAGAATCTTCTGGAAGCACTTGTGTGAGGGGTTTTGGCATCTTTTTGCTTAAGTATGTTCATTTTGAACATTTGGAGGGAGTTCTTTCTTTCCAGCAGCAGGATAGCTTTGTTTTGGAGCTATTTTTCATGGAGCAATATTGTAACATAGATGGGCCTATTATACAGTAAGCACTTTGAATTAATAAATTAGAGCATTTTTATCTTCTCTCTTCATGTTTTATGGTATGCCATTAATGGTTGATCAGTTTGTCTTGTGAAAATTCATCTTTCCTTGCAAACTTGTCTCATTTTTATGCATCCATTTAGCAGAAAATTTATGTTTACAAGTTATAATATGTGTTGATTAGTAGTGTTGTTAATTGTGAAACCCTTGTTTTTTCCTTTTAAAAGCACTGTTACAGACCTCTTTATAAATCATTTATGTAAACTGCATTGGAAAGTAAGTTGTGTGAGTCAAGCTTTATGATTTTAATTTGAAGGTGATAAGCTGTTAATAGGTCTAGGTTGTTTTGGTGCATCACCTTAGGTTTTTTCCAGCATTAGGTTTATTCTCATGCAATCCTTACCCTTTACCTTCAGAGATTAATAGTTAGGTGACATCAAATGGGGAAGTCGGCCCATAATCTGGAGGTCTGCTTTCAATCAGGTTACCCACAACCTGAAAGCAGTCCCATATTAGTCCATATCTGTTGAGTTTATTTAAAGCTTAGCAAATAGGGTGCAGATTTGGGAACCTTACAGGACATCTTTGAGAGATCTCGGGAATGTGAAAATAAGAGAAATAAAAAAGATAAGATCAAAAAATATATTTAAACAATGTTGTTGTATCACTTTCCATATATTTTTTGATGTTTCATGATGTAACCCATTGATGATGTCTATTGTAGAAACTTTTTATCCGTTAAGACTCACAATAAGATTGTTGATAATGATTTTCAAAAAGGCAAGGTAGTTAACACTTAGGCATTGTTTTAGTCTAGTGATGATCCAATCATTTCATTTCTTTGCTTGGAAGTTTTGGATTTTGATGTTTTCTTTGTTGATTGTGTTGTCAAAGGTTGAAGGCGATGATTTATTTATTATGGATGGATTTATTTATCGTGGATCGATGACAATGGAGATAGAACTTTTGATATTTTTTGAATTTATTTTATTCTATTTTTGTTGTTCTCAGGGGCTCATCGATGATGGCCTTGCCTACGTGTTGAATGAAAAGACATCGTAGTTTGACTATATTGAGTGACACTATTTATTTTTTGGGATTTTTCTAACTCTTTACGAATGTTTTTTTTGGATTTTGATAAGTTATTTGCATGTTTCTTTTTGAATTTTTTGACCAAGTTTAAAGAATAAAAGAGACACCTAAGGGGACTAGCCTAGGGCCTCGGGGGCTCATCAATGATGGCCTTGCCTATGTTATATATGCAAAGGCTCGTAGTTTTCTTATTTTGAATCAATGAGGCTCATCTAGAGATGACCTACAATTTTTTGGGGATTTTGATGTTTTGAACCTTGTTTTGGATTTTGTTTGTTTTTTTGGATGTTTTTATTTTTGATAGTTTTCGCTAGTGATGGGATGAACAAGGATCCAATCCACTACCCATTTTAGGAGGTTTCCCCTAGTTCAAAACAAGATTATATTTATTAGGACAGATGGATAAAGATGATGTGGCAAGGTTCAACACTTGATTGGTTATCAAGCCATGGTTGGATACACGTTTTATTATGAGACAGATGGGGCGGATGCGATAGACAGTACCAATAGATAGAGATGCAGGACTTATTAAAATGTAGTGCTTGTTTTCCAGGTTTTCACTATGGTACTAGTCCTAGAAGTGCCACAAGTTGGTTTTCACTTAAAAGACGTTTTATTTCTTTTTATTATTTTCTTGATTTTTTGAATTTTTTTTCTTTTTTAGATTTTTTTCTAGGGATATTCTGATGTGCTCAAGTGTAAAACCTTTTGAGATGGCTACTATTCAGAGGTTCAAATAAAGGTTCTCCTTCGGGAGTAGCTAACTGATATGCTCTAGATCCATAGCTTGTTGTTAAGATAAAAGGAGGTCTATCCAGTTTGGTTCAAACTTACCCTTCCCATCCTAATTTAGCTGGATCTTCTGATTTTCTTTCAATACCAATTCACCAACTTGAAAGCTTATTTTCTTTATCTTCTTGTTATCTCTTTTCTTGAGATAATTATGATAAACCTAGAGATGGTTTAATGCACTCAAACATCTTTCATCTAGGATTTCTAGCTCATTAAGTTTGGACACCTGATATTCCTCATTGTTGACCATGTCTTTCAGGGATACTCGCAATGATGGGATCTCAACTTAATAGGTAGTATTGCTTCAGATTTGTAGACCAAGGAAAAAGGTGTCGCACCCTTGGGTGTGCAAATGTTGGTTCAATAAGCCCATAAGGCTAGGTTTAGCTGCAAATGCCAATCATGGTCAGCATCATTAATAGTGTTCTTTAGGATTT
>VDFB02003124.1:0-42939 GCA_007258455.2 Sequoia sempervirens
TTAGAGATAGATAAAGAGGCTATCAAGTGCAAATTTGATAAGAGGATGGAGCAAGGAGCTAGTGACACACTGCCAATAGACTTCGTGGATTTTCCTAGATGAACCTTCTTAGAGTCAGAAAAAATGATCACAGTAGGGGAAGCATGCATAAAGCATCGAGAAAAAATGGTGGAATAATTCAAGAGGGTTGCCATCCAGATCTCTAAATATGACCTTTCGGAGGAAAAGAAGTTTTTGGCTATCATTTCCAAGGTTTTTGAATATACTACATTGCAAAAGGAAGCTAGAAATCCCATTATAGAAGACCAATATTTGTTAAAGTAGCTAAAAAGCCAAAATTATCTAGAGGAAAAAATAGGCTACAAGAAAAAATAGGGAAAAGAAAAAATAACCTATTTCTATATTATACATTTGTACTTCTATTGGGTGATGTGAAAAACCTAGAATAGAATGAATTTGAGCCATTCATTGTAAAACAATCTTGACCATTCATTCTACTTTTTGAAAACTATAAATAGGGGCACCTTCTCATTTTCAAAGAGAGAGATGAGTTGTGTAAAGGCATTTTTCTACAATATATGAGAAAACCATTGAAGTTGATTGTTTCTTGTGTATTGTTCATCATGTCTGCATGATTCAGCCTCCAAAAGTTTGTTTCAACATTCTTCATTTAATTTTAAGTTTCTTTTTAGTTGTAGTTCATGTTTAACTTTAATGGTGGATGTATGTTTCAGTATTTGATGCACTTCCAGCTCATACTTTTAGTAACTTGTTGATGAAAATTTGTTGTGTAAAGTTATTCTAAGCTATTTCATATGTTGCACTTAAGTTAAATTGTATGTTCATTCTAAATAGGTGAATGCACAATATAAAAATCTGAAAAGATCCTTAGAAGATTGCACTAGTTTTGTGATACTATAGGCTATCATTGGTTAGGCAAAAATCAGTTTGGGAATTTTGTCTACTACAAATTCAGCCATTATTATTGTTGATCATAGTATTAGACTTAGGAAAACTTCTAAACCCTTCATCCTTTTGAATTTTCTTTTAAATATTAGTTAAACATACAATTCTAGCATCATAGTAGATTCAAATCAAATGAGCAGGTAAGTTTCAAATTGCTGTCATAAAACTGCCATCACTATTCACCCATTTCCAAAATTTTGAAACTTTATTACAGAACCATGAAACTTCCATGCTTCACAAACCATAAATGCCCCTTATGATTACCAACAAATCAAATCAAACAAATGAGTTATTTCTTCATAGTCATTACCTGACACTCGAGAGACCTTGGGGTGATTATTAGAAACTTAGTTGTATATTTTTACCTTTCAAGAGAGACATCATACTTGTATGTTGTCTATGTTGAGAAGTGCAAAAAAACCCATCAACATAATTTGAACTAGAAGGATGACATTTGGATGAAGTTAGATAGAGTAACTAGATCCACACGAGATAAGGGAGAATTTTAGGAACTAAAGACCCCTACCAGGGTTAGGAGAGCCAAGAAAGGGGAACCATCAACCCCACCCACTCACCCTTCATCCCCTCCATCTCCATCTTTTCCTTCACTTCAACCAGTCGTTTCCCCATTTACTAACCACATATAAAGCACTGTAGTAGCTTCCTATCCCATCCAAAATTTGTTGCAACTCAACCATCACCACCCCCACCTCCACCAATTGGGCAATAATCCATCACCATTGTCCTTCAATGACTACCATGACATTCCCAAGAATCTAGAAGGCTTCTGCTCTAAGTTCCATCCAAATGATCCTTAGAGGATGGCAGAAGAGCACATTAAGATTTTCCAAATAGCCTTGAAATAAATGCAAATCGAACATTAAGATGTTGCATACAAACTATTCCCTTATTAATTGGGAGATGAAGATTCTATTGATACATACATTTACCTATAGGCTCCATCACTTCTTGGGACCTCATGAAGAACATGTTCTTGCAGAAATTTAAAGTCCCACTTAGCCCTATAGATCTGTATCAACAGTTCATGTCAGTAAGAAGATAATTTAATGAGCCAATCAACTCATTCAATAACAAATTCCATCAAGCCTACATGAAGTTGTAGCCACCTTATGTAGTTGATGATACCTTAGCCAAAGTGGTATACTATGCTGCTTTGGAAAATCTTATCTATCTTGGTCAAACATATGCATCAATTGCCTGCAAGTTTGGTGGAGGATTATTCAGAAGCAGTAAACATGAGAATAGATTTGGGGCAGCATGTAGGAGGTCTGTTTCCTTCATTGGGACCTACTGCCAACACTAGAAAAACTCACAAACTCATTCATGCCTTGGCTCATCAAACTTTGTTGATGAACCTGATTCCCCAGCTGCCCATTGTGCCACATCTAGGGCCACCATTGAATTAGGTTCCATCCATACCCAACTATCTATAGAATTCAAACTAGCAAATCTATACCTAGCAACCTCAAGTAACTTCATATTTGTAGCACTCCAAAGCATCAACTACCAAACAAAATCCATCTGCAGCACATCTTGTCTTCCTTCAAAATTCAGCATCAATGCAGAGCAATGTAGATAAGGAGTGAATTGATGAGTTGGCTAAATTAGTAAAGAAGCTTTCTGCCGAAGTAAATCACTTGAGGAACCAAAATAACCAGTTGCAAGCATCTTAAAGGAGCATCTAGGCATATTTCCATAGAGATAATCATGACTCAAGATCATCTTCAGGGTAGAATTATGAACAAGGTCATAACTCTAGACAAAACTTCAAGAGAAGGAAGCCCCAAAGGTAGAATAGGACATGGAATACTAGACCCAACAACAATGGGGTGCCTACACCTCTTGAACCACATAGAGGTATAGAAAATACATCAAGCAGAGTCTACTTAGCTAAGGCAATCCTATCCAAATGGTGTAGGATCCCCCAAACTTGCAAGCATTCTGAGCTCGAGTGTCCTGAGTTTCAAAATGCTGTTGTGATCTTCCAAGTGGATGTTCAAAATGTTGTTGACAACTTAAGTTGCAAAGAAATAGTTCCCTTAGAGCCTTATGATTCAATCTTGGTCATCAGCTAGGAACCTTTCCCTCAAAGTGACAAGAATGAGCCCAAGAAAGAGGCTACTAAAAAAGGAAGCAAAAGAAAAGAGGTAAGTAATGAAGGAGCCATATCTCAAATCTTTGATTCAATAGATAATGGACCTAAAGATGAAGAAGAAGAACATGTGAAAGAGGTCCATATGTTCCACCAATGTGCAACCCCTTACAATTTAAGAAATAGACAAGTTGGTGGTCCCTTTATGACCTCCATACCCCCCAGCAACTTCAAAACGCTAGTAACAATCCACCTTACCCCAAGGTCCCTACTAAGTATTTCAATAGGAATAGGCAGTCTAATCCAACTAAAGAGCCACTTGATAATCTCACCCAAAGAAATTCCTCTGAAGTGGATGTTGAGTAAATGGGAGAATATGTGGTGGAAGAATTAAAGAAAGTGAAAGTGAGCTTGTCATCCTTTGAGTTGCTACAAGTACCCTCCATTAGGAATGCTTTATTTAGATCATTGAATGGGACTACCCCATCAAAACCTTCTCAAGAGTTAGTTGCATAGAAAGTTTCATTTGAAACCTCTAGCAGTGAACCAATGATTAGAGAAATCGTAGGAGCAAAACACAATCATCTATCCAACAAAAATCATCAATTAGATAAATAGCCAGCTAAGGATTAAAGCCAAGTGCATGAAAAATATAAAGGAAATGAAAAGGATAAGGCTCAGGTAGCCCAGGTTGATGCATTTGTAGGACTATTTCAAGGAAGGTTGGAGACTCCCCCTTTCATGTTGACCATTCGAATGTTTGGAAAAAAATTACATAACTTCCTACTAGATTTAGGAGTGTCTATCAATGTCATGCCATTTGTTGTTTTCCAAGCATTATGAATAACCCCTACCCCATCCAAATATAAGGTAACTCAACTAGACAAGACTGAGATCAATTTGGTAGGGTAACTAAATATAATCCCCATACAAATCATAGTAAACCTAAGGTTGGAGCAAGTTATTGATATCCAGGTTGCTAACAGGTATGTGTAAGATCATCATGGAAAAATTAGGCCCTTAAGTGGAAAAAAATTCAGAAAAATCAGAGTTAGGAAACTTGACGTAAAATTTGAATAAGTTATCTATACTATTTCAAAAATATGTAAGAATAGAATCTATAGAAAATTGAATGTAGTTTCTAAACTACTAGGTTTATTTAAGAAAACTAAAAATCTATTTGGTGAAAAATTGAAATTTCAATGCAGTAGTACTTAAATTTTAGGGAAAAAATAAGTAGGTGTCTATCTGACCACCCTAACCACAATAAAATGATAATATTTTTTTATAAGATTTTAGATATAAGTAGAGGACTCATGTCCTGATGTGATGCATTTTTTTTGTAATTTTTTTCCAAGTAAATAATTAATTATGAATTTTTTATTACAAAATTTAAAAAATATAAAAACTCATATGTCTAACCACCTTAACTTGGTCAAAACTTCATGAAATTCATTTTTTTTAATCCTATAGTATACGAAGCATAGAATGTGACACATGTTTTAGATTCAAAAAATGTGATACCTTTTGAAAGATATAGATGTTTTTCAATTATCCTATCAATCAGGACTTTAGTCATAATTCAAATAGAAAATGAATAATAATTATTTATTAAATTCAAAGTAAAACATAATTTATATTGGTAGAAAACTAAGAATCTCCTTTAAAAACCCTTTTCCTTTCATCAATTTTGGGTAAAAAAAAGTCTTTAGCCACATACCCTACACATAACCATCATATCGCTACTTCTTAGCCCATCATGCTCCTACACATACCCTGACATCCCTAACACCTGCAGGATCATATTAGGAAGAGACTTCATGTGAGCACTCAATGGATATACATCAATTGATTACTCACATATGTGGCTACCTTGGAAGGGCTTACCCAACTAGATCTGGATTAAACATGAGCCCAAGATGAGGTTTATGATAACGGAGTACATCAACATGAATGAAGTACTATTTGGTGAAATAGAATTGGGAAATTACCTCCTAGTCTTATATGAAGTCTCAGAAGAGGGGGCGAAAGAAGAGGTCCCTGTGCTATGTCATGCTTCCCCCAATTTAACTACACTCCCTAATAGCATAGAAGCACTAATTGAATATGATAATGAAGACTTCCAGGAGGATGGTAATCTGGGCTTGTTCGATGGTTTCCAAGAATTCATGTAGAAATGTGTGCAATATCAACTCAATCTAGGAGCTAGAATGGATTTTAAGGAACTCTTGTTGCCCAACTGGTGCAAAATCCATGATGCGTCACATTTTGAATTTGAGTGTGGCTTATGCCAAATAGTTGTGGATCACATTACAAGGTAGATCACTCTGAAAGAGGTTTAGGAGGAATAACAAGATCAAAACTAGCCCGAACACAAAAAAATGGAGGTGAAGGGATAGACATGCAACTACAAAATGAGGTGTGCTCAATCGGCTCCAAAGGAAAAAGTCTCTCTAATTTCTAGACGTTGCACTTCGTTGGATGTAAATCCAAGCAAGGAGCAGGGGCATGCTTCAAGATAATCAACTCATCAAGTAAGAATTACTTTGCTACCCATAGACTATAATTTTATTGCACCAATAATGTAGAAGAATATGAGGCATTAGTTCATGGGTTGCTAATGACACTAAGAAAAAGGGTTGAAATGTTACAAGTATCTAGGGACTTTGAACTAGTTTTCAATCAAGTTAGGAAATTATACTCATGCAATGATCGTAGGTTAGCAAATTGTAGGCATAGATTACATGATCTCATAGAAGGTTTTGATGCATTCAATATCCAATTAATTCCCTGAGGTAAAAACTAGACTGCTAATGCCCTAGCATAAGAAGCCAAAACCCTATAGCCTTTATCATTGACTAGCCTAAAGAAATTTACTTTGGAACTCACTCCCACCCCATTAGTGCCTAATAATGTAACCAACTTCCAAGTGTTTGAGGATGACATGCATATCCTTGACTTCATCACTAGTTCTGATGCATTTTCCTCCCAAATCATAGATGACGTAGAACTCGAAGAAGCAAAGCTTGAAATAGAAAGGGTTGTCAATTTGAAAACAAACACAATACCAAAGGGTATTGTTCAATTAGAAAGAATATTTGACATTGACCACATAAGGGACTAGGATCAACAAACTAAGAAAGACTCCATAGATAATTAGTGTGATGCTCATAATCTGGGTACTATGGAAGATGTTAAGAATGTGTTTATTGGAAAATTTTGTACCCTAGAAAAAAAGAAAGGAATCATTGATTCCCTACATACTTATCATGATGTGATTTCTTAGAGTTATGAAGACATCAAGGCGTATGATACTTCAATTATCACTCACACTATTCCCCTCAAACAAGATGTGAAGCCCTTCAGGTAGTGGCATTGTCCAATCAACTCACTGTTGAAACCCATTATCTTCAAAGAGGTGCAAAAAATGTTGTCTGCACATATCATTTTCCCTATCTGACATTCCACATGGGTGGTCAACTTAGTCCCTATCAAAAATAAAAATAGAGAAATCAGGCTATCTGTGGATTTTATAAATATGAACAAAGCTTTTGAGAAGGATAACTATCCAATGCCCTTGTTGGACGAAGTGTTGTAAGTTTTCTATGGCTCACAAATGATGTCCTTTCTTGATGGTTACTTAGGATAAAATCAAGAAATGGTACAGTATGAAGACAGACACAAGACAACATTCACCACAAAATGGGGAACATTTTCCTACAAAAGGATGTTGTTTGGTTTGGTTAATGTAGGTGCAACATTTCAGCATGCCATGGATATAACTTTCAAAGATCTCATAGGTAAATGCATCATCATCTAAATGGATGATCTTATAGTATTCTCAAAGAAAAGAGGGGACCACGTCTTCAACTTATGTAAAGTGTTCCAAAAATATAGAGAGTTTGGAATTTTGTTGAACCCAAAGAAATGTATCTTTGGAGTAACTAAAATAAAATTGCTAGGACACATGATTTTAGAAAAGGGTATTATCAATTGATCTAGAGTGTATCAAGGCCATCTTGAAGATTCAGCCTCTTGGTAGTAAGAAAGAAATGAAATCCTTTTCGAGAAGAATAAATTTTTCAAGAAGTTCATCAGAGTGCTTGCTAAAATTGTGAAACCCCTCAATTATATGCTCAAGAAGGATGCTAAAGTAGAATGGACACCAAAAGCTAAGTAGGATTTTGCAAAAATAAAGTAGTCTATTTTTTATGCTCTTGTGCTAGTTAGCCTTGATTACTCCAAGTCATTCTATATATATTTGTTTTCCTCAAATCACTCATGTGCCAACATGCTAACACAAAAGTTTGATGAAGGAAGTGAGCATCCTATAGCCTTTATGAGTGCTTCACTAAAGGATGTCAAATTACATTACCATAATTTTGAGAAACAAGTGTATACCCCCATTTGTGGAGTCAAGAAGTTTAGGCACCACATTATGAGGAATAAAGTGTTTTCCATTATCCTAGACCCAATTTTCAAGGTACTACTCATGCAAAATGAACCAAGGGAAAGAAGAGAAAAATGGGTTACACTTGCAAAAATATTACATGGAGATCCAATTAATGAAGCTAGTTCAGGGACAAGATCTCACATGTACAATAGCAGAAACTGAGCCAGAACTCACCATTTAGTAGTACCACCTAGAGGATGTTTCCCTCGATGAATGATATTATGACTTTGTGTATTATTGTTGAACCATAAATATCCTTGAAATTTGCAAAGATTCTAGAAGAACGTGCTAAGGCTAAAAATTAATAGCTATATGCTGAAAGGAGCCATGTTGTATAAGAGGAATCATGAAGGGATTTACCTCAGATGTCTAGGAAAAATAGAAGCAGATGAAGTACTGAAGGAATTCCATGAAAAATTTGGAATGGGACATAGGTTAGGCTCTTCAATAGCCCACTAGATTCTACAAGCTAGATATTATTGGCCGACATTATTCAAAGATGCTCACAATCATGTATGATCTTGCCATGTCTACCAGACTGCTGCCACCAAGGAGAGGTATTCTACTATTCCGCTATAGCCGATTGTTGAGGTAAGATCATTTGCTCAGTGGGGACTTCAATTCATTGGTCTGGTAAGCCCACCATCCTCTACATGTCACAAGTACATTCTAACCACAACTAATTATTGTACAAGGTGGACATAAGCTATTGTGTGTAGACAATGCACAACTGAGGTAGTAATTAATTTTCTAGAAAGTTTCATTATCAATCATTTTGGATGCCTGTTTGCATTAGTATGCAATAATGGTCCTACTTTTTCTTCTCTTAAGTTTGCAACTTGGGCTTTTGATTATGGGATTGTGCTCAAATTTTCATCAAATTACTATCCTCAAGGTAATGGGTTACTTGAATCCATAGACAAAAACATGTTGATTATTATCTGCAAGTTGCTAGAAGAACCCAAAGGACTGACACACCTAGTTGCGGTTTGCTCTATGGGAAGACCACACCCAATATAAAATAGCCTTAGGAACATCTCCATACCACCTCATTTATGGTTTAGATCCCATTTTCCCAATCCACCTCAAGATTCCTACATTGCAATTTATCAACACCTATTATGAGGAGGAAGAATGCCTTGACGCATATCTAATTGAATTGATCCACTTGGAAGAGAAATGTGATGAAGCCATAGAAAATTTCACCAAACATCAAGGTGTAGTCAAGAGATGGTTTGATCACAGATCCAAAGTAAAGGCTTTTAGAATTGTTGATCTAGTATTATGTTGGAACAAGGCCCATGAGAAGAAAGGGGGACGTGACAAATTTGACAAGCTCTGGCTTGGCTCCTTTCAAATTTATGAAATCCTAGGAGATAATGATTTTTTCCTAAAGACACTTACTAGATAGGATGTCCCGTTGCTAGTCAATGAGAAATACCTAAAGCATTATTTCCTCGCCTGAGCTATTTTAGCTCACCCTTGTACATAGTTATAATAGGTCTTTTTCTTTCTATTTTGTTTTTCTTTTCCTTCATTTGTTTTGTCCGCCCTTGCTTTTATTGAGGAGCATCGTTCGATCTTGATGCGGTGGTTGTGCTTGGTCTACTCAAAGGGCCTACTTTTCTACATTTTCCTATTTGTTCCATAGATAAGTCTTCATGCATTGCCGAGGATGTCTATTTGCTTCTATGAATCAGGTCTCTTCACTTGAGCTCCGACTTGACCTAGAATAAAACCCTTATTTGAATCCTTTCACGCTTGTCTTAGAATTCAAATAATACACATTTTAATGCTTCTTATGGACTATATGGCTATTGTCATGAAGTCTCGGCAAGTGAAAAATCATAAATCTACTTCAGTGAATATTGCAATCTCCAAACCCCACTATAAGTTTCATTGCTTATTTAGTTGAGTAAAAAGGTATAAAGAAAACATAAAAGGAGTAAAGAGAAAATAAAAGAAAAGGAAATATTAAAAAAGCGAAATTGTGTGGGTGTGCAAAAAAATCTATTGGGGCTATGGATGCCCAGCTAACAATAGAGAAATGTTCATGGGGATTACAGTGACAACTCCGTCAGGGCTATGGACGCATGACTGGTAGTAGAGTAATGTCTAGGTTAATTTTGGAGTTAGGTTACTTACGTATATTGCCCTGGCTAATTGGTCACTGGCCCCTATAGTTTCTGAGGGACAGGAATGCACTCACCATGCACACACTTATGAGGTATTTGTGGCCTAATTCAACTAAGGATCCTATTCTTCTTTGAGCGTTGAGTCCATTTGATGATGCCTACTTTTTTTCTACAAAAACTAAGATTTTGGGTTCTAGATGAATCCTCATTCTTGGAATGCTCGAGAGTGTTCTCCCAGTAGATTCACTATTTGTTGCACCTTTTTCACAGACACCCCGCTCAAACTAGGGACCCCATCTTTTCATTTTGCTCCTGTTGGGTTAGTTTTCCTTTGCCTCATTTTTTGTGCCCATATTTTTGAGATTAGGTTGGTCATGTGCCTTAAAATTTGCTAAAACCATCTTGGGCAACTCATTTAACTAAGTTTCAAGAGGTTTAGGGACTTGTAGGAAATATCTTGTGGGTTTTCATCATGAGTAAGTTGCCCCATCCTTCACTGACTGCAGGTACCTCATAGTGGGTTGCCTCTTGCGTATTTCCCCCGCTGCTTCACTATTCCTAATGACATTCCTCATGCAGCTTTTTGTAGTGGAATTTTGCACCCAAATTCTAAATGTCATTTCTCTGTGTGACCTTTAGCTTGACATCCTTCATGGGTTGTGTTTTTGCATTTGTACCTACCACACCCCTTCTGTATCTACAATAAATGTGTTCATTAATGGCTATGTATCTATAAATAGTCACCCTCCTGAGCTATCATTTTCATTTGGAGATTTTAAAATTTTAAAAGGTGAGGAAGGAAGTCGTGCATGTGAGGAGAATTTAGTAACAAAAGATAAAGTTACCTCCTCCATTCATGGCTGACAGGTATGCTTCGGTGCTTTCATTCCCATCTATGTGGTTAAAATCATTAGGGGATGTGTCTGAGGTTTTTAGGGATAGTAGTCTAAACCTTGAATCAACATGGAGTAGGGTTAGATATTTAAACACACAAAACCTTTTGTAGGTTTTCAACTAAGGAACCCCATACATAAAACACCATTGAGGTAGCAGAAATAGTAACAACCTTTTCTCCATTAGCTCCCACATTTGAGCCTCTAAACCCTTACCAAGAAAAAAAATGGTTGACGTACATACAGAGTTTGTGAAGTCCCATCTATGGGAATCCACTTCCCTGAAAACATTTCAAATGACAATCTTCACATGGATCCCCACTTTGATCATCTCACTATCATTGTCACCATCGCCATAGGAATATGAGACATCTAGTTAATAAATGTACTAAGTCATTAGGTCTGGTTGGAAACTCCCTTGCAAAACTATGCATGTGGATTGTAGTTTCCTCATTGTTGTTTCAAATATAAAACTCTTAACAAAGCCCCACTATGTGATTCTTGCACCACTCATAGCTCTGAACCTCAAACTTATGCCCAAGTGTCAAAACCTCTTGGTTAAAGTGTTTCTACAGATTTTCCTTTGTGGGCCACCATCATTAGGAGGTTGCCCTGCATCCTCCCACCATGCAGGTCCTACTCTCCAATTATGTGAATGATAAACCCAAACTCAAATGATGAAGAACCTCATGTCAAGGTGCCCCTACGGGTCCATCCATGTAGACCACCATTCACAAAACACCATCCATCTTAAGCCATTGTTTAATGGTGAAATATTGATGGACCTCCACCTCATGGCTTTTGTATGACCAACTTCCACAACCTGCTAAGTTGGAATTTCCAAAATGATATGAATCAATATGACATCCCAACATGCAAAAATGTTCAAACAAAAAAATTGACTATGTCATAAGGCATTGCAAGTTCAATCCTGTGGAACTCTGTATGTGGGTCGCTGCATCTTTAAAGACATCTCTTATGGAAAGCTCTTAACGACTGCCCACCACATAATCCTCGCATGCCTAATTTTCGCAAACTCACAAATGACCAAGTTCTTAAGGAAGGAGGACCAAACATCCCTTCCCTATGTGCCAAGAAATATTGAACTAAAACTAAGTAAAACACCCTTGTGGGTTCTATTACGCGGAACTCTGCTTGTGGGTCATCATGTCCTCAAGGATGCACTCTAACAACAAAACTAAAGTGGCTTCCCACCCTATAGCTTTTGTGTCATGATTATCTGCATGAGCTTTAAATTTTGATTTAACCAAGAGCAACACCTCTAAGTGCTTCCACCATGAATTTCCCCACATTCTTAATGATTATGCACTAAATTTGTTGATTGACCCTTGTGGGGATTCACCCTCAGAACTCTGCTTGTGAAATTTTTTCCTCCCTATGTTGTTCTTGACAACATTCACCTAAGCGGCTTCCGCTAGGAAGAAAACCACAACCCAGACCCACAAATCTACAAAATACACAAATGAACTCAAAATGATTAAATTTGGTGAATATAATGGTCTTTCTAAGGTATATGAATGCTTTCAAAGGAATATTGACATGATTTGACTAATGTTTTTCCCTCTTGATTTATCAAAATGCTTATTGCATGTTTTTTGTGCAAGATTTATGGAATTAGTAGAGAAGCTAGTGGAGAAAACAGACAAAGGAAAGAAGAGTGCAAAGACTTCAAGAGGGAAAGAAGAGAAATCTAAGATGAAGTATGAGTTCCATTGTGTAGAGCGCACCTTGAAAATCACTTCCAATTGGGGTAAAGTAATTGATACAGACCTAGGTCATGTCAACATTAATGAGTTTAGGCAGAGAGTCATGGTCAACCCCAAAAATAAGGAGGCTTTGAGAATTAAAAGGAGTGGAATTGCAAATGCAATAGGCTTTCCTCTTGCCCTAGTTGCTTTGGATCTAGTCTTCACTTGCTGAGAATGCTATAATGCTTAGACTAGGAGAATAATCACAAGCAATGGAAGAGTACTAGCAAAGCTAACTCTAATGTCCATTGGAAAGACATTTTGAATCCCATTATATGATAAAATTGATGAATTCAAGGAGTATGCTTTGAATGTATGGATGGTAGACCCCATGAGCTATAAGACAACTATTAACGAAATGTGGTTACTTCAAAAGAGGGGTAGTGCTAACAACATGCCCCAGACATTGTATCGAAGTGACATCTAAAGAGGAAATCGATGACTTGGTGACTATCCTAAGTAGAGTAATGGACCTCCCAACTTCCTCACTCTTTGAGAAGTGGATGCTTAATTTTGTAGAGGAGATCCTTCGAGGAGAGGCTGAGTTTCACTATGTTGGTTCCCAAAACAACAAATTTAATGAATCCTAAAGAGTAGCCACTCTCCCATATTCAGACTCAATGGGTTGATATGGCCAATGAATAAGATTAAGTTAAAGAGACTAAAATCTTCTACACTTCTAGCTCTATTAAACCAGGGAGGGTAATCCCAACCGTATATTTATAGATACTTGTGTGCTAAAGGGCCAAATACAATATAAACAAATGCTTCTCCTTCAATTGTTTGAATGAAAAAGTACCCTAAACGTTTGGATGACCTTCATAGCAATGTTTAATTCAACCTAAGAGATGTAGAGCATTAAATTCTACACAAAAAAAAATTAGGACTAAGAAGTAAATTTGATTTAAAAGTTGTAGTTGCTCACAATCAGTTTCAGGAAACTGCAACATTAAGAGACTAATGTTATATCCCAAGGTGGAGTCATCAAAACCATGTAATTTAAAACCTAACACAATATTCAATCTATCATAATCATATCTATCAGATGATGCATTACACCATTGATATAAGCAACTAAACTAGTTATACTTAGCAATCCTAGGACATAGCTGCATAAACCTCTATTTGTATTACTACAAATTAACTCATTCTTTGTATGAGTGTAATAACATCGAACAAACATTCAGGGAAAGATAAGAAGTTGAATAATAACAATCTTTGATTACTCATATTCAGAATTTATGCAAAGTGAACAATGGAGACACCTAGTTCAGAATAATATGTCATTTACATTCAACTATGACTATGTTGTAATTACATTCTTCATTACAAAACTCAAACTACTCCAGAAATCTAAAAGTCTAGCATTATACACTTGAACCCATGTTACAAAAATGTTCCCATGAGACAAAAAAGAGTGAACAACCTCCTTTTCTAAAACATAAAATCTACACTTATGGAAAGTGCAAAAACCCTAAATGGAGATCTCTTAATGACATCCGATACATTTAGGTCCATAGATTAGTAACTTCCTTTTCTTGCTAAAGAAGTTACAATCTACTCTTTGATTCATGCATCTTTCCTTTTCCCTACAACTAAAAATATTCCCTGATCAGAAAAACTCATCATTCTCTCCATTCAATCTTTTACCCACGTTGAAAATGCCTTTACTTGCAAAAGACTTCACCCCCTTTGTTCATTTTTCATCTAGCAGTGTGAAAATGGCGTTCTCTGTAAAAAATCATCTCCAGCAAAAACACTTTGCACAGTGAATAGAATATCCACTTTACAAAATTATCTCCCATGCCTTCTTTTTCTTTTGCATTTTTACATATTAAAATATTTTCTAGCACAAAAGTTTTTACTTTTATTTTATCAGGCAATTAAAATTCTCTTATCAATGCCTCCCCTAATCAATTAAAATATTTTCCCCTATTGCTTTGATATATTTTTATGAGAAATTTTTTTTACCCTATGCCCTTTTTACCCCTTCACTTCACATTAAAATTTACATTTTAAAAGGAAGCCTTTTTAAAACATTACAATCAGCAAACAATTTAAAATTTTAGAAAAACTTTAAAAATATTTCACATGGGCCCACCACACTCTTTACTCTAGCATTCTTATTGCGCATCTCTCATACATTTAGAACAACTAAAGTTAATTAGTGAGGCCCAAGATGAGGAGAACAACCATCGTACATCTCCAATTCATTTGGGAAAGAAAATATTAAAATAGCGATGCCCAATATCATGTTCTCCGGCAAAGAAAATCTTAACTCTCCTTTTTAATTGGCTACAAAAGACTTTACCCATGAGTTCACCATTTATTTACTTCACCATTAAAAAGAACTCATGAAATAATGCCAAAATTGATCCTCCATACAAAAACTTTACTCGGCTACCATCATCGCACATCTCTGATGGAGGATAGAAGACAATATAAAATCAGTGATGGGTGATGAAACCTTGGTCCATCACTAATTGAAAGTGGAGACAATGGCATATATTAGCGATGGGCAATGGACACAACAACCATTTCTCATTGGTAATTTATTTTTAATCCTGAGCTCAAAACCACAACATGCAATGCTTCTTGTTGAGAACTTTGAAAATTTATTAAAAGCTTGTCCCCTGCCTCAAAGCTTTAATTTAATCCACCCAAATGAAGATTCATCGCTTGAAAACATTGCATATCTGATTTGTTTCTTCATTTGCACTTCAAACTGGCGATGGGCGATGAATTTTGTCGTGGAATTGTGAAAGCCATGAAAGTCGCCTCAAGACACTTGGAGCCAAGACTTTTTGTGTGCGGCCATAATCAATTATTTAGAGAAAAACCATTTCCTAAAACTTCATCAATCCATCAAGAATCAAGTACCTCCCTTGTAAATTGGCCCTCGGGACATGTTTGCCACACCATAAATGCATTAAAATAACACATCATATGACCTACATTTTTTATGAAAATGGAGCTATAGATGTTTCAGACCAAAATAAGAAATGGTTTTTCCTTAGATTTTGAAAATTTGAAACATTTTGGAACACCAATTTTTTCCATGTCGCGATCAAAAAGCAATTAAATAACCCATTAGAACTTATCTTGGGGCGGGAAATTGAATAGCCATGTAGAAATTTGACCCAATAATGCAATACAAAAGACATTTTGGAAAAAGAGATCTTGAGGTGAAATTTATACAATGTCAAAGTTGCTTAGTTAGCCATTTCTACAACTACACCTGTTCAAAACCAATCAAGGCTCTCAAAGTCACCACTTTGAAAAAATATCAAAAAAAAATTTGGGGGGATGCCACTAGAAAAATATGCTTATCTAGGTACACTAAGTATGTGTGCAAAAGGGATTTTCTTCAATAATTATTCTTCACGAGATATTAGGGATCAAAGTTGACCACCTTGAAACATTGTCAGAAATATAGATGTAAAACTAAACAAATTGCATTTTCTTTTGATCTCGAAAAAATAGCAAATTTGATCCTAAGACTCTAAAATTAGATAGGGGAGTACATGAATGTAGGGAGAATGGATAGCAACAATCCATTTATAATGACAATCATCCAGTTGCAAAATATAAGCTCGAACAAGAGGCCAGTTCGCAGAACTGAGAGTTCACAAACAACAGAAAAGTGTCAAAACCCTCCAGCTTCGCTTTTCAAAACACTATCAAAACTCCTAATGGGATGCTTAAAAATGACATGCACATTCACATATGTCACATGAGTGTTTCCACAAAGGGATTTTTAATGAAAATCAACTGGCTTTGAATTGTGACCCTTCAAAGTTGGTCACTTAGGCAGATTTTGCAGGTGCACTTCTGAGTGTGCAAAGGAAAATTTTTCAATATGGGCACTTCAAATTTGTAAAATTTTAAGGTGCCATCAATGGATCTTTCTAGGGATGTATGTTCCTCAGTGAACAAAGTGAGAATTTAGAATCCTCTAGAAGAGCAGACCAAGTGCAAAAATCATTGGGCAATAGAGTCTTTATTTTCAACTTTTTAACCTCACTTGGTGGCCCCAAGCCACCAAGTGGAAAAGGGAAACTAGTTCTTACCTCTATCAAATACCAATCTATTAAAAAGGTTGATCCCCTTTAATCCATATCTGCCTCTATCATACCACATCAATATGAGTGACTTTATGTTTGCAAACACAAGTGTCAAACTGCCTTTGTATTTAGCTTTACTATCACATGGAAACCAAATGACATAGGCCATATCACTGCCACTCATTTCATTTTTTGATCTTGTGTCAAATGATAGAAAATGAGGATGATTACCAAGACTATGTGAAGACACAATCTCATCACATTCAGTAACCCCCTCATAATGGTTATAGCTAGAAAAGAGATCATCCTTCAGAAATAGTGTGCAATCATCATGTTTGTTGAGGAAAGGATACTCACACATTTGTAATTCTTTCAGCTAGATTGCATTACATGCAAGTTTTTCATCATCCCAACAACACAAATCAATCATATTACCATATGTCTCAATATCCTGAAAACAAGATTCATCACCACTCATAATACCTTCATCCACATTCAAATCATAGCATTCTGAACAAATGTCAGCATCCCATACAATGTTTCCCACTTCAATCTCATAGACAAGATTGACAACATTTGTAATGTTATCACACATAAAAGTCTCAAGATCAGGCTCAAATGACTCAGAATTTACCTTTGCAAAAAATTCATCATGACTATTTAAAACACATTCCCTATTGCAAAAAGTCCCATATTCAACATCACCTCTTGCTACATCAACATGACAGTCTGAAACATATTGCTTATGAGGAAAACTATGACTTGCATATCTAGAAAAGAGGTTTGTATATGCATCCATGTGATTGACACAATCACATTCTTCAAGTGCAAAATCATCATAGAAAATTCCATTAGTTGTACTAACATTTGTCTCTACATTTACACTATAATGTACAACTACATCAATGTTTTCCTTACTCAAACATTTAGTGATAACTTCAAAGTCAGCAAAAGAAGTAGAAGAAATTAAATCATCAAACAAAATAGGAGTTCCTTGTTCATTATGACCAACATATGCATTCCCTTCATAATCAACTACTTTAGATGATTCATTTAATGAACCTCTTGTATAAATAGCTCCTTCTCTGTTTACACTGCTACCACAATAAGTAGAGCTACCTTTCTCACTGTCAAATTGAAAACCATCATTTATCTCTTCACTACAACTTCTCACACATGATTGCTTTGACTGAAAATTTTTGCATACTCTATCACTTTCATCTGATATGCTGACATACTCAGAAGTACTCTTCAAATCAACATGCTCCTCTGTCTCATCATCATGAAAGCTTTCGTCAATGCTACACTCACTTGTAGAATTGGCATGACCAATTATATCATTGCATTGCTGATCACACATGTCTTCTTCAAACAAGATATTCAGTTCATATCCATCATCTTGTTCTTGTGAGCCTTCAAAAGTATTGTCATCATTTTCCTTGTTGGAACACTTTCCACTTGAAGAGATTAATTCTACTTTTTCCTCATGAGAGGAATCATAGTGACTAGGGTTGCAAATAGAATTGAAATCATCATGATCACCCATACAAGAATGCTTTTCAGCTAGTTGCAAACTTTCATTTACAACACCATTGTTCTCATCATGAAGACATGAAACTTCAGAATCAACATCATCTTCAACTATATATTCAAATTCCATAGAGGAGAAAATACTTTCAGTACCATCTCCATCATTGCAACCCTCTTTTGATACTAAAAGTTGGATCTCTATTTCTGTATTTTTAGAGAAAATAGAAGAAACTTTAGATGTTTCATCTATTTCATCATGACCATTATGGATGCAATCTTCATCTAGGTTTATTTCTTCTGTAGGTTGTTCAAAAACAACTTCCTCATCACCAAACAATGCATCATTCTTGTCTTCTACTATACCATTTGCATCTATTGGACTGAGTCTTGCAAAAGTACCATCACATAATTGAGTTAGGAGATTACTTCCATATTTATCTATATTTTCCTCAATTAATGAAAACCATTGATATATGCATTTAAGATTAGGAGGCTTCAAATGAGCTAACATAGTACTTAGACCTAGCTCACAATTTTCACAGAATAAATCAATGCAAAATAACTCATCAGGTCTTTCTGATTCTAGTATATCAAGCAGAACTTTCATGAATCTATCATGAAAATTGTAGATGGATTCATCGTCCAATATTTCTATATCACAAAATGTATCCATAGATGACATAAGCTCAACCTCATTTTTAGATTTCTCTTCATATTCTTCTTGGGTATGCAGATTTCTTTCTTCAAACAAGCATTCATTATTTACTTCACCAAACTCATCCATGAATAGTTTCTCAAGTTCTTTATGTGAACATATAGAATGCATTGGTAAACTAGAAAACCAATATTCAACATTATCTTCTAAAGTTCTTACAAAAAACTTCATAATAGCATCTTCTTCTAATATTTGATAGTCTTCCATTACATCAAGAAAACCTTGTACATGTTGTGATGTCGATTCTTCAAAAACTCCTCTAAACTTAGGAAAACATTCATTAATTCTTCTTGGGATAGAATGTGGGTAACCTTGGATTTGATTGAAATCCAGAGGGTCATATCTTTCACTAGTGAACACCTTTCTTTGAGGACATGGTTGTGTTCTAGGCATAACATTACAACTTATAGAGGGAGAACTAGGACATCAATACATATTTGCAAATAGAAACTTATTCCCCCTACAAGTATTCAATTCAATATCCCTTTTCAGAATATCCTACTTTCTCATTCCCCTTTCTACTAATATCTTGAAATACTAAATAAGGGATAGTATTAACTAGAAATTTTTGTTGAAAACTTTCATGCATTGATATCACAATAGAAAAATACCTGAGAATTGTTGCAACCAACTCTTCTGATGATGTAGAAATTTATAAAGATTCACCACCTCTTTGAAAGAGGAAAAGATCTTTAAGGAGAAAAAAGCTTCTTCCAAGATCTAGGTATTTCTGAGCTCTCTCCACCAACAGAGCACCAAATTTCAAGAATACATCAAAAACATTGTAGAAATATCCTTCAAGTATGTAGGTCCTTGGATCATTTTTGAAAATTCAATGACTTTCTAAAGCCAAATATTTATGGAATTTTCCCCAGCGGAGTTTCCAATTTGTTGGTTCCCAAATCAATAGATGCAATGAGTCCTAAAGAGTAGCTACTCTCTCATATTCAAACTCAATGGGTTGATATGGCCAACGAACAAGATTCAGTCAAAGAGACTAAAATCTTCTACACTTCTAGCTTTTTCAAACCAGGGAGGGTAATCCCAACAGTATATTTATAGCTACTTGTGTCCTAAAGTGCTAAATACACTATAAATAGATGTCTCTCCTTCAATTTTTTGAATGTCACTGTACCCTAAAGGTTTTGCTAACCTTCATAGCAGTGTTTAATTCAAACCTATGAGATGTAGAGCATTAAATTCTACACAAACAAACTAGGACTGAGAAGTAAATTTGATTTAAAAGTTGTAGTTGCTCACAACCAGTTTCAAGAAATTGCAACATTAAGAGACCAATGTTATATCAGGGTGGAGTCATCTAAACCATGTAATTTAAAACCTAACACAACATTCGATCTATCATAATCATATCTATCAGATGATGCATTACACCATTGATATAAGCAACTAAACTAGCTATACTTAGCAATCCTAGCACACAAGTACATAAACCTCCATTTGTGTTACTAAAAATTAGCTCATTCTTTGTATGAGAGTAATAACATTAAACAAACATACAGGGAAAGACAAGAAGTTGAATAATAATAATCTTTCATTACTCATATTCAAAATTTATGCAAAGTGAACAATGGAGACACCCAGTTCAGAATAATATGTCATTTACATTCAACTATGACTATGATGTAATTACATTCTTAATTACAAAACTCAAACTACTCTAGAAATATGAAAAACTAGCATTATACACTTGAACCCCTATTACAAAAATGTTCTTGTGAGAAAAAAAAGAGTGAACAACCTCCTTTTTTGAAATAGAAAATTTGTACTTAAGAAAAGTGTGAAAACCCTAAATGGAGATTTCCCAATGACATTTGGCACATTCAGGTCCATAGATTAGTAACTATCTTTTCTTACTAAAGAAGTTCCAATCTTCTCTTTGATTCATGCATCTTTCCTTTTCCTTGCAATTGAAAATATTCCCTTATTATAAAAATTCATCATTCTCTCCATTTAGTCTTTTACCCATGTTGAAATTTCCTTTACTTGCAAAATAATTCACCCCCTTTTTTCATTTTTCATTGAGTTGTGTGAAAATGGTGTTCTTTATAAAAACTCATCTCTAGCAAAAACACTTTGCACAATGAATAAAATATTCACTTTATAAAATTATTTCCCATGCCTTCTTTTTCTTTTGCATTTTTACATATTAAAATATTTGCCAACACAAAAGTTTTTTACTTTTATTTTATCGAGCAATTAAAATTCTCTTATCAATGCCTCCCCTAATAAATTAAAATATTTTCCCCTATTGCTTTGATATATTTATATGGGAAAAACATTTTACCCTGTGCCCTTTTTACCCCTTCACTTCACATTAAAATTTACATTTTAAAAGGAAGCCTTTTTAAAACATTACAATTGGCAAACAATTTAAAATTTTAGAAAATCTTTAAAAATCTTTCTCTTGGTCCCACCACACTCTTTACTTCAGCATTCTTATCACACATCTCTCATACATTTAGAACAACTAAAGTTAATTAGTGAGGCCCGAGATGAGGAGAAGAACCATTGCACATCTCCAATTCATTTGGGAAAGCAAACATTAAAATAGTGATGCCCGATATCATGTTCTTCAGCAAAGAAAATTTTAATTCCCCTTTTTTATCAGCTATAGAAGACTTTACCCATGAGTTCACCATTTATTTACTTCACCATTAAAAAAAACTCATGAAATAATGCCAAAATTGATCCTCCATACAAAAACTTTACTCAACTACCATCATCGCACATCTCTAATGGAGGACAAAATACAATATAAAATTAGTGATGGTTGATGAAACCTTGCTCCATCACTGATTGAAAGTGGAAATAGTGGCATGTATTAGCGATGGGTGATGGACACAATAGCCATCGCTCATCACTAATTTGTTTTTAATCCTAAGCTCAAAACCATGACATGTGATGCTTGTTGCCAAGAACTTTGAGAAATTATTAAAATCATGTCCTCTACCTCAAAGCTTTAATTTAATCCACCCAAATCAATATTCATCACTCAAAAACATTGCATCTCTCATTTGTTTCTTCATTTGCACTTCAAACTGGCGATGGGCAGTGAGTTTTGTTGTGCAACTGTGAAAGCCATGAAAGCTGCCTCACAACACTTGGAGCCAAGATTTTTTGTGTACAGCCATAATCAATTATTTAGAGAAAATCCATTTCCTCAAATTTTTCCTAGCCATCAAGAATCAGGTACCTTCTTTGTAAACTGGCCCCCAGGATGTGTTACCCACACTAGAAATGCATTAAAATAACACATCATATGATCTCTTTTTTTGATGAAAATGGAGCTGTAGAGGTTTTAGACCAAAAGAAGAAATGGGTTGTCTTTAGATTTTGAAAATTTGAAACTTTTTGGGACACCAATTTTGTCCATGTCACGATCAGAAAGCAATTAAATAACCCATCATAACTTATCTTGGAGGTGCAAAATTGAATAGGCATGAAGAAATTTGACCCAATAATGCAATGCAAAATACAGTTCGGTAAAAGAGATCCAAGGTGAAATTTATTCAATGTCATAGTTGCCCAGTCGGCCATTTCTGCAATTCAACCTATTCAAAACCAATCAAGGCTCTCAAAGTCACCGCTTTGAAAAAATATCAAAACAACTTCTAGGGGAATGCCACTGAAAACATAAGATCATCTAGGTACACTGAGTATGCATGCAAAATTTATTTGCTTCAGTCATTATTCTTCATGAGATATTAGGGATCAAAGTTGACCACCTTGAAACATTGTCAGAAATGCAGATGTAAAACTAAACAAACTGCATTTTCTTTTGATCTCGAAAAAATAGAAAATATGATCCTGAGACTCTGAAATCAGATGAGGGAGTACATGAATGTAGGTAGAATGGATAGAAGCAATAAATTCTTCATGAAAATCATACAGTTGCAAAATATAAGCTCGAACAGGAGGCCACTTTGCAGAATTGAGAATTCACAAATAGTAGAAAAGTGTCAAAACCCTCCAGCTTCGCTTTTCAAAACACTATCAAAACTCATAATGGGAAGCTGAAAATTGACATGTACATTCACATATGTCACATGAGTGTGTCCAAAAATGATTTTTTTACGAAAATTAACTGGCTTTGAATTGTGACCCTTTAAAGTAGGTCACTTGGGCAGATTTCACAGGTGCACTTCTGAGTGTGCAAAGGAAATTTTTTCAATATGGGAACTTCAAATTTGCAAAATTTGAAGGTTCCATCACACTAGGCCAAGATTATCAATGAAAATAAACATAATCAATTTGTGGTATAAGGAAAATTTCAAAGTTCTACATGACCTCATAGCTAGTATACCTCCTTGCAGTGAAGTTCCCATACAAAGTGTTAGACTATGTTGGCACCTTGGGAACAAACAAGGGGTAGAATGGGGTGTACAATTGTTACCCGCAACTCTATTATAGAAATTTTCTAAAGGATTATATGAAGGTTAATGATACTTTTATCAAGCACATCATTGAAACCTTGGTGGAAGATTATCATAGAAGAATGTCCCACACTACCAAGGCGGTGGTGAAAGGTTTTGGATATTGGTTCATCCAGTTCCCCAAGTTTACATACATAAGAGATGAAGGATTCTCGGGGTTCCCATATCAGTTGCCCTGATACCCCAATGACATAATCATATTGTTGGAGCTTACTTAGAAGCTACAAACTACCCATACTTTACTACATAAAAAGCATCATGCTGGGGTCCCATACCCCATTACCTTTGGACAAGGGATGTATTCTTGCCCTGCTACCCCATGCATGGAATATTTAGAGAAATAACTTGTAGAATACAACCTGGATCTAGAAATAGAGAGAGGAAGCTTAGATCCTCTTGGAAAATTGAAGAAGCGGGTTGGAAAGCAGTACTCCCACCTATTAGCTCTCAAAAATGCAGGTAAAGATACCTCAAGAGGCTACCAATCTCTTGATATGTTTTAGGGTAATAGACAAGGTCAAATGAATTAAACCTTCTACTCTTCAGGTGCTACTAGACCTAGGCGGGTGTACCTTTCTAAATGAAGCAAACTTGACTTATGGTTATCCTTCTTGCAATGATTTGTTCACAATGGCAGATGCAAGTGAATAAATGAATTCAAACTTGATAGCAATAACAATCTTTTGAACTAAATCCTAAAGTGATCAATTAACAAATGTAAAATAGATGTAAAGAAACTGAATGAATCCAAATGATGAAATTGCAAAGACTAGTGCCTTATTGGGTATGCGGAGTCAAATGAAACATAATTGGGCAACTTATTCTGGTAGAAAATCAAATTGCTGGCATATGTTTTGTTTACAACTTGTATAAACATGCAGGATTATGACTACTAAGCTCTACTTTAATAATCCAGATGAATCTCCCTGATTACTATGATCAACTAAAAGGATTTAATCTCTTCTTGAGAGAACCAATTAATTAACCACACAGATACAACAAATGTGCACTGATAAACTGAAAATAAGCTTGTTATATCAATTTAAACAACCAAAAAGAATCAACTTGGAGACAGCTTAGCAATACTTTTCAATAAATTCAACAGACAATTGACACCAGAAATAAACTACCACACTAGCTGAATTTCATTGAAATCACCATTTGAAAACATGCAACATAGTCTCTGGAATGAGAACTTTATTCTACTGTGTCCATTCCCAATCTACTGTATCTATTCTAAGATCTCATCTCTCAATTACAATTGAGAGTGCATATTTATACACTAGCATTAGGAAACATATCGCTTCAAATTCATGTCGGCCAATCGTAGTATTCGAGCAAATTTCATGTCGGCCTGCAACGATATTTTAGAAATTCACATGTCAGCCACAGTGTTTGATTTTTTGTTAATCACCAATGGAACAGTCGCTGAGGCAGCCCTGTAAATATGTCGAAGGCAATTATATCGTTGTCAGTCGCCCCATGTTCTCTGTGCTTCGCTATGACCCTGTGATGTCGGGAAGACCTCCTGTAGATGAGACTTTATTTTGCCGAGAGCCCCCGTGATCAAACTTGTTGCCGTAACTTATTGCTCTCGGGGAGACATCACATAGATAATACTTCGTTATACCGAAAGTCACCCACCATCTTGTGCGTCACTAAGACAAGGCAATTCTTATACCAACATAGCCCCTTTTCCTTCCATCGGCAAGACCAGAGGTCACTCACTGAGACCTCATGCCGAAAACCCAAACTCTTATCGAGATGTATACCTTTATGTTGTCAGTCGACAAGACAAAAAGACTTCGCCAGGACCTCACCTAGATGTATTAACTGTTGCCGATGTATCTCTGTATGTGCCAGTTTTATGTCGGTCAGTGAGACCCCTTTGAATTCGCTGACCTTTCACCGAAGCCATTAACTCTTATCGATGAGAATCCCTCCATCGTCAGTGTGACATAATGAGTTCACTAAGACATCATTCCGATAGTACAACTCATGCCGATATGATTCTTTTATGTCACCGAAACAATGTGAATATCTCACCAATAGGTGCCTGGAGATGGATCCCAATCGCTGTGACACAGAAAACGTCTTACCGATAGGCAACATAGACATTTACAAGCAGAAAGATGGATTGGGGAGACCCTAGTTTCTTCATGCCGATATGAACCCAGATGTGGATTATGCAAGACTTGATGGAAACAATGGGACCATATGGGAAAAATAAGGGTGAAATATGCACACGGTAGGACCAATCTAGAAATATATGAGTAAAATCAACATGTAAAAACATCATATTTTTATAGTTCTAACACCACCAACCACACATCAAAGATTTTTGGGCCAACTGCAACAATGACCATGAGGTCTAAAGACAACATTACATGAGAATGACTATCAAGTTTGTAAATTCCATCAATATATACCTAGAACCTAATCAAATTGTTGAAGATGGAAATTTCCTCAATGAGAAGTATAATGCTCTAGTCAATGTGCCATTTCCAATGATTGAATGGGCTGAGCCAAAGGTCACCGATCTAGATATTGTCACTCACCCTATGAAAAAGAGAACTGAGTAATGGTTAGATGATCAAATAACCCAACTACACAAACAAGGTATAGAGCTAACCTATGGGGAGCTCAAAGACAAGATAGAGAGTGAAACAGATAGTGGTACTGCTATAGGCTCTTTAGGTGAGGCTCCTAAGTCTCTGCCCATTACAAGATTAAGTAAAAGGAAGGATACATCCAAGAAGAAGCCAAAGAAAAAAGTATACAGCCACAAGTCAACTGAAGGAGAGAGGCTACCAAAGAAACCAAATAGAATGGGAACCTTTGTTCCCGACATGACTTCTATACAAGAAGAGGGATCTTCATCTCAACAAGAGGAAGATGTTGAGCAACTGCACTCACCACCACCCACCACCAATGCACTCCCATTAGCTACCACTACTGCTCCATCTCCCTCTACTCAATCACTACCTGTCTCATCTCTGCCTATTGTGGATATCTCTATCCACCTCACCTATGCCTCTCTAATTATTCCCATGGTGGTGCTCAATTCCTCTTCTTCCACCACTTCCCCACTATCATATTTGTCGCTCCTACCTCCACTATAAACTATTTCCATTCTACCACCTTCTCTGACTACAACATCTATGGCACCCCTCACCTTGCTAGATACCTTTTCTTCATATTTTCAAAATGTTCCACCTCAATTCTGTGAGGTTATCCTAAACCATTAGGTCAAAATTCTTATTGCCTAACTATCTATTTCCTTGCCTCTCCCTTCACCTCCTACCGAACCACCTAAAATGGAGTATACCATGCATATTTCCAAAGAAATGGGGAGGCTAAGCGCAAAGCAACCTAAAGAAATAGCAAAGGATATTGCTGAAGAACCTGAGGACTTAGATTGTGAGGACTACTTCAAGCATGTTGAGGGAGGAATAAGAATTGATTTGGATAAAGTAGCCTCTAATGAGGAAGGGCAACAAATGCCTGAGGATGGAGATGCAGGTAAGTTCAATACTTACTATGATGTTGAAACTTCAGATCAGGAACCCAAAGGAGAACAACTTGAAGGGCACAAGGAAAAAGGAGCCAACCTAGACGAACATCATTCTAAGGAAGGGAAAACTGATACAGATGTTGATATAGATAAAATTGATGAGCTCCCAGGAACAATCCAAGATGAGGCCTTGTAAAATGAAGAAGTAACTCTCAAAAGAGAGAAAGATGAAGAAGGAGAAAATGGAAAAAAAGAAGGATGTTGATCCTAGAAAGGATGTTGAAGTTGAACATGAAGAACATAAAGGAGTAGCACATGAAGAAAACATTGATGAGGAACATATGGAGTTTGTTGAGGCTAAGAAGGGAAAGGCAATACTACAAGAAGAGAAATAGAGAAAAGATGAGGAAAATATTGAAGATGCTCCTTGACATGATGAGGAAGAACCTTCAAAAGAGAAAGGGGAAAGGGAAGGTAATGAATTCACCACTACATCCTTGGGCCATCAAGTAGAAGTTCCCTCATGGTTAGAGCAATAGCTGAAAAGAAAGGCTCATCTGCTCATAGAGCCCAAGGCCCACTTGGAGGCAATATTGGTACACACATAGGGGAAGATTGAGAAAGAAAAGAAGCCAAAGATTAGGACACATATCACAACTGATGCTTTTGGATGTAGAATACTATAGGTAGCTACTCTAGTAGATGAAAAAGATGCAAAGACCCTACACACTAGGATTATCAAATAACAACCATTAATTTGGGACTTGCATCTAGAGCCCAACAAATTGATGAATTCCAAGGATCTATCTCCACCATCCTCCAAAAAATGAATAAGGATTAGTTGACAAAGGAGGAGCTGAAAGCACAAGTGGAAGAATTGACTGCCTATATACAATAAAGGAAAAAATTTAGAGAAGAAGCTCCAATGGAATCACCTGTGCCCGCGTTACTTTCAAAAGAAGTTAATAAAATGGAGAAAATGAGGAATTGGACCAAGCCTGCTTTTGATGGGTTCAAGAGACTCATTGATATGGGAGACAAGAACATCCATCCTGCAACCAAAATGCATAATGAATATTGGGTCCTACAAAAGGAAGTAGGGAAGGAGATTGAGGTTTACAAAGAATTCCCTGAACTTTATAGAATTACATACCCCAAGCTGGAGAGCATTCTCAATCTCTCATGAGAGATCTGGGAAAAGGAGTTAACCCTACCTAAAGAGGACAGCTAGCTGCCCATAGCATGGCTGCTTAATTTTAAGTACAAAAAGGGAGTTTTGGAGAAGTCCCTAGTTGAATTAGAGACCAATCATGAATGGATTATGGATCACCAAGATGAGTACGATGAATTCCTAAAATTGATGAAAGGATATGAGATGTCAACATTAGAGCTAGATAAAGAGGCTCTCAAGTGCAAATTCCACAAGAGGATGGAGTAAGGAGCCGGTGACACACTATTGGCAGATTTCATGGATTTTACTGTGTGAGCCTTCTTAGAGTTAGAGAAAATGATTAGAGTAGGGAAAGCATGCATAAAGCATCATGACCAAATGGTGGAAGGATTTAAGAGGGTTTCCTTCCAGATCTTTAAATTTGACCTTTCTAAGGAAAAGAAGTTGTTATCTATCATTGGTAAGTTTGTTGAATATGTTACATTGCAAAAGGAAGCTAGAAACCCCATTATAGAAGACCAATATTTGTTAAAGTAGTTAAAAATGAAAAATCAACTAGAGGATAAAATAGGATACAAGACAAAATAGGTGAAAGAAAAAATAACCTATTTTTATATTGTAAATTTTGTACTTCTATTGGGTGATGTGAAAATCCTAGACTATAATGAATTTGAATCATTCATTGTAAAACAATCTTGACTATTCATTCTACTTTTTGAAAACTATAAATAGGGGCATCCTCTCATTTTTAAAAAGAGAGTTGAGTTATTATGTAAAGGAATTTTGCTGCAATATATGAGAAAAGCATTAAAGTTAATGGTTTCTTGTGTATTTTTCATTATGTGTGCATGATTTAGCCTCCAAAATTTTGTTTCAGCATTGTTCATTTAAGTTTAAGTTTTTTTTTAGTTGGTAGTTCATGTTCAACTTTAATGGTGGATGTATGCTTCAGTATTTGATGCACTTCTATCTCATACTTTTAATAACTTGTTGATGAATTTTTTTTTTGTAGAGTTAGTCTGAGCTATTTCATATGCTACACTTAAGTTCAATTGTATGTTCATGCTAAATAGGTGAATGCACAATCTAAAAATCTATAAAGAGCCTTAGAAGATTGCACTTGTTTTGTGATACTACAGGTTGTCCTTGGTTAAAAAAAACTCAGTTTGGGTAGTATTTCTACTACAACTTCAACCATTTTTAGTATTGATCATAGTCTTAGACTTAGGAAAACTTCTAAACCCTTCATCCTTCTCAATTTTCTTTTAAATATAAGTTAAACATACAATTAAAACATCATAGTAAATTCAAATATAATGAACAGTTAAGTTTTAGATTGTTGTCATAAAAATTTATTATAGACCCATGAAAATTCCATGCTTCACAAACCATAAATGCCCCTTGTGAATAGCACCAAATCACATCAAACAACTAAGCTATTTTCACATAGTCATGATCTAAAACCTGAGAGACCTTGGGGTGATTATCTAAAGCTTAGTTACAATTTTTTTACCTTTCAAGATAGACATCATAGTTGTATGTTTTATGTGTTGAGAAGTGCAAAAAAACCCATCAACAACTGGGAGGAGATAACATTTTTCAATTCTTCATACAAGGCTTAATCTATAAACTTTTCAAGACATGTGTTATATTCCTCCTCAGTTGGCTATTGCATGTCCAACAATTTTTGCACCTTTGTATTATTCTAGTTATATCTTACATCAATCAGTATCTGGGCCTCCTTGAAAAATGTGTCCATCCTCACTTCAATTATTGTCATATTGTCCACAACAGGGTTCAACATGGTATAGTCAATGAGATTGGCCATTTGCTTGAAATGTGGGAGCAACCCTCCCAAATCATCTTTCCATTCAAAAAACTCCTTCAATTCACCTTTATCATCCAATATCTTGGGCATACCATGCCCTTCCATATCTCTAAACATCTTCAACGTATTTTGTAATTACATGCCCAATTTATCATGGAAAGTTATGATCTCACTTAATAAGTCAAATGCTTTCAACAAATCAGGAATATTTGTTGGAGCCTCAAGGTCTTCTTGCATTTGAGGTATCATTTCTTTTAATGCTCCCGCCCTATTACTCCACATGCTCCATTTAGTTTGGAAATCACTTTGAACTATCAATTTAACTTCTTGTTAGCTTTATGAATATTCTTGTAAACATCCCACATAGTGTCAGCCTTGTTTAACAAATTTGTCATCCTATGCTTTAAAACATCAAAATATCATCTACCACCTTGGTAGTTCCCTCTTTGGCCTTTTTAGTATTACCCTTCTCTACTTGCACTTATTGTTTCAAATTATTAATTCTTAGTGACAAAGTTTCTCTATCCTAGGAAGACAAATCAAAAGAATAAGTTGTGGGAGAAGGTAGACTTTTCTATGTTGTAGAAAGCACCTTGTTATGTTCATCCATCAACTTATTATACTTCTTCATCAATTTGTCATACTTGTCCTGTAAGATTTGGGTTGTTTCAAAACTCAACATAGCAGCATGCATAGTCAATTGTGTAGCTACAATGGCAGCTATCTCAATTTCCCTTTTTATCATTACAAAACCAATTTATTGTTCCACAGTTTTTATCACTTCAGGTTTCCCAGTATTTGGCACCATGGACCAAATAGCAAGTGTGTGTAACTTTGGGCTAAAACCTGGGCCAAACACCTTATTATCAAAGTTATCTTAAAAAATGGAGGCATTGGGGTCTCTTCTTATTACATCCAATGTAATTGCAAAGGAAATTTCCCACCCATACAATAATAGGAATCTACTCTTCTTAACTAAATATCTTGCCTCTTCATGTGTTATTGCAGTAATTTCATTCATTATTTTACCCTCTTCTTCCTTCTCAACTTCTTCTTGTAATGAGGGGTCAACTTTTTATTTTGCTTCATCAATCCTTTTCTTGATGTAAAAGCTTCTTAAATGGATGATGAAGTCTTTGAATTACTTTATTTGGACAAATGCATCATCAATCATGAAATAATTACAATCTTTGATTCTGACATTGCCATATTCTACATCATTATACTCCCATTTAATAATTATACTAGTATGAACAACAATATTCAAAGCGTCCTCCTTCTCAGGGGCTGGGAATCTCTAATCAACCTCTTCTTCCATTGGAACATGTTTCATAGAATCCTTAGGTACATACCCTCACCTCCTTGCTCACTTGCTGAATAAGTTACCAATGGGATGACTACAGGCTACTTACCTATCTCTTTTATTTGCATTTCACTTCCTTGAGCTAAGGATTGAGTTGGTTGGATCCTCACCTGTGCACATGATGTTGTTTGGCAACCTTAGCCTTTATTTTAGATTGTTTCACTTTTTCAAAGAAAATTTTATCCTTTAAATCACCTAGCATTAGTTTATCTTGCAAAAATTTATCCTATACCTCAAAGTAAGGATTGACATAAACAAGTTTTTCTTTTGACATCTTTTCTTCAATTGTACAGATTTTTCTCCACTCACTTTTCCTCTCCGCAATCTCAACATCAAAAGGTAAATTCCTAATTACATATTCTTGGTACAAAATTTGATGTTTCCTTCCTAATAATCCTCTTGCTCTTCTTTCCGCATTAATAAGCCCCTCAAGATCACAATGTCTTATGATATCTTGTTTCATCCTACAGTTTTTTAAGAGAGAACCAAACCTCTCAATGCCCTCCTTTGATGTGCATGTAAAATATACAAATCCACAATTGGGATTTATCAAAGATTACTTCCTTGTTTTTTTGAAATGTTCTTTGTCCATGGCATCAAGCTACCACATTATCTCCATAAATTCTTTCCTATCAGATACATACATAGGAAATCAATGGGGTGGCATTGGGGATCCATAAATCATGATTGTAGTGTAGCTAGTATGAAGATACTAGTACCCCCAATTGATTTTTTTTGTAGTTTCTTGCTCATATTCCAAAGGCCTCAAGATTTCCTTCACACCTCTTAAAATTATGTAAACAGGCTTTAAGCCCAACTACTTGAACATAATGAATTTGAAACCATTGTAAAATTTAGTATAGTTTGAATCAGGATAGTGCACATCCCAAACATGGGTCCAAATTTGTATAGACAACTCATTGTCCATACTATCCATTTCTCTCAACTTCATAAAATTCCTCATTACCTATCTGCCTCTCAATAATAGCATATGCATTAACAAAGAATAGTGTTTGTAGGATAGTGGAGGTGTTGTATCCTTTAACCTTACCAAATAATCATGCAATTGATCAGCAATATAAGAATCATAGTCAAAAGTCTTGTTTTGATACTTGTTTTGTATGTCAATTACCAAAACCATTAGAGCAACATCCATTTTGATATCAAACTTCTTGTGTAAAATCTAGCACAATACATAGTATGTATTCTTAAAATAGTCTTTAAAATCATCACAGTCAAATGGCTCAAAGTCTTGAGGCCCAAACAAAACACTATTCATCTTCAAGTCACACCTCTTATGCCTTGGCAGAACATTTTTTCTATAACCAAATCTATTATGGTAATACTCATTATACAGTGGATGGAACTTGATGGATTTAGTAGCATAAGGGTTCAAGTTGAATACTTCAACTATTTGGCCTCTTGTAATTTCTAACATGGGAACAAAGTCTGGAAATATCTTGATTGTCCTGTCAGTAGGGTCATAACACCTAGCTAGTTCAAGCATCATTTCCACCTCCACAAATAGATTAGGGAAAACCAATTTTCCAATATCACAGTTCCATAGGTGATAGGTAGGGTGACTAGAAGACCTTCTTTTGAAAGAATATAGAAATAGATCCTAGCCACTTTATGGTAGCACTACATCACCCACCCCAGAAGTTGAATCTTGAAAATGACTAGTCAACAATCCTTCACTAGTTTTCCTCTTTCCAAATGGTTTAACTTGTGTGGCTCGGTCCTTAGAAGCTTCTTCCATGAATCAAGAGTAATCTCTCTTCACAATTCTCCTTTTTGCAGATGCTTCAGGTACCTCTGGTTTAGGCTTATCATTTTGAGGTTTAGGTCTCTTAAGCCTTTTTTTTAGGTTTCCTCTCAAGTTTTATAGTAAATTCACTAGGCTCACTCACTTTTATGGTCTTAAAACTAGGGTTTCACAAAAACTAGGGATTATTGTTGACCCTTTTGACCTTTAGCATTGTGTTTGTTTGGAAATGATGTAAATTTGGGTATTCACCTTGGTAAATATTTGAAGGGTATATGATGTGGTTTTGGTTAGCATATGGATAATACTTGGTTATCATTAAAAGTGGACAATGTTGTTTGACTAAGGCAACAATAACTATGAATGATAGACCAACACAATGAGTTGAGCATTATGATGTTTTGATTTTAATGAAAAAATGCAAAAACATAATGAAAAGGTCTTGAAACAATGATACTCTAAAGTCATTTCAACTAAGTTCAAAGAAAGTTAATTGTGCACATATGATGCGCTTGCCAGGGCATGAGAAAGCTTGATTAAAAGATGGTATGACAACTGTAAGTGGAAAGGAGTGGTTTCTAGGCAGTGTGTTTTCATTCTCTTTAGGTAATATTGTCCTCCATTTACAAGATTGAGTTGCATTCAAAGTGGTAACACATTTTTGTTTAAACCCTAGTTTTTATTTTTATAGGTTTCATTATTTGAAAATGGTTTTCTAATTTGAGATTGATACTTGTTTGCTTCATAAGGTTTTCACATTTTCATAAGGCTTCAATGTAAAGAGAAAAGGGCTTATCATACATCACAATCAATTTCAAAAGGATTTCTTATGATGTTTCAAAAGTCTATGTAAGTTGGGTTTCTAAGGGTTTCTTGTTGTTTAAAAAACAATGGCATTTTGGTTTCAATCTTGAAATAGTCTATATGCCAATATAGTGTTGACAAGGGTTTTCATTAAGGCATATGTGCATTCATTGTATGTAGATTGTATACCTTCTTCTTGGGAAGCATGTCAACTTTATATTTGTGCATATTAGTGCTTAAGGCATTGAAATTTAAAAGGGAATCATTAAATATTATGCATATGTTAAACAATTGTTTAAAACTATACAAAAGTTGTCCTACATTGAAATTAGAGGGCAGTTATGAAACTTTGAGATGGTAGTTTGTGAATGACAGTTACAATTTTTTTGTGAAAGGCATTTGGTACTTTGGTGCATATAAAACAATGACATAGTCACTATGTGTAGGTTTGATGAAAATGTGAGATTTATACTCTATTAAGAGTTACTATTAATTTTATGATGAAAGCATTGATGAGAAATTTGTTATAAATATTGAAAAAAACTTTAAGTGCAGGTTGTAATTAAATTTATAGACTTATATATTCTTATGTCTCTAATGAAAATGAGACAAACAAGAAATGTTTTACAGTGAAATAGATATTATAGTCTATCTTGTTATTTACATAATCATTTTGATGTGAAATTTTATCTTTCCAATTAGGCATTTGTAGTTTCCAATGAGGCATGCTTGTAACTAGTGAGGTTCCTTTGTCAATAAGGCATATTGTGTAGCCACTAAGGTTTTCTAGTGAGGCACAAAAAGTAGCTAGTAAGGCTCTATAGTCAGTGGGATTTTATTAAGCCAGTGAGACAATTTTTCCTGAGTGGTTTTTTATCCCTATGAGGATTTTCCATTCATAAATCATGTTGTGCAATTTTTGCACACACGCCCCACCGGAGGCGGGGACCCTCTTTTTTATTTTGCATCTCTACCTCTTGGCTTGGTCAAGTTTTGGTTTTGCTCTTCTTGGGAGGTTATTTTGGGATTAAGTCTAGACTAGGTTTGATGAGGGCAATATTTTGAGGCTTTGGGAGAAATTCCCCTATCTTGGAATTTGAAAATGGGGATTTTGAAGTGAATTTTCAATGTTATATGTAAATCTTTTTTGTACCTATGGATAGAGGAAGAAAAATTAGGCCGGGTTGCTTTTTGAACTTTTTGAAAATTCTTTCTACAAAAAAAATTTATGGACTTTAGAGGATTTTGACCCTATAAGGAATTGGGGGATTTCCGTCCCTGATGGAAATCCCCAAAATTTCCATTTTTGGAAATTTCCATGACCCCCTCAAAATCTCAAAATTTTCCAAATAATATATTTTTTTCTTTTTTGCACCCATGGATAGAGGACGAAAAAATTAGGCAGGGTTGCTTTTTGAACTTTTTGAAAATTCCTTCTAGAAAAAAAGTTGAGGTTTAGGGGATTTTGACCTTGTAGGGAATTCGAGAATTTCTGTTCCTGATGGAAAATCCCGAAATTTCCATGACCCCCTCAAAATCCTAAAATTTCCATTTTTGGAGAATTCCAAGACCCCCTCAAACCCCTGAAATTTTCCAAAAATAGATTTTTTTTTTTCCACTGAGAATGGATTTTTCCAAATTTTTCTTCCAAAATGGAATTTTTTTTCTTGAAATTTTAAAATGTTCTTGAAAATGAAATTTTGAGATGGAGAAAAATTTGAAAATAAAAAATTTCCCAAAATGGGAAAATTTCTTAAAATGGAAGGTTTCTATATAAAAATGTAAGTTCTTTTTGAAAAAGGCCAAAATTTTATTCAAGTTTAATTTGGATAGGATTTTTAACATGTGAGCTACTAATGATGATATATGTTTTTTAGGATTAAATAAATGTTAAAAGGGGAACCTGCATATGGATTCGTGCCAAAAGAGAAATATGGAAGAGTTCAATTCAAATTTTAAAAGTGGGCCTGCATATGAATCCGTGCCCAAAACATCTACAGCTGGAAGGAGTTTTTGGAAGACATGTGAAGTTGATTTCATCATCCAATCAGAATTTTCATTAATGACAAGCTGGAATAATATTGTTTTCTCATTGTTCCATGATGTAACTGCTTTTATGCAATTGGATGATGATGTACCATGAGCTCCCAAATTAAATGTAATAGCTTGATGTTTCTAGAAGTGCAATTGCAGCTATTGGATGAATTAAATCCTGGCCATTGATTCAAAATGTAATTTTCTATAAAAGGCCAATGCCTTCTCATTTGTAAAAGGGGGTTAGATTTAGGGGTTAGAATAGCTAATTAGAGGCTATAAAAGCCAAAATTGGTTAAGTTAGAGAAGTCAGTAGCTATAGGAGAGAGGAGAGAGGGGAAATTGTTATGTAATGCTGGAGAAGTTAATGCAATTGGATTGTTGATTTGGCAAGTTTTGTGTTACAATTTGACAATTTATGGTTTCTTGTTCTCAATTCTCAATGTTAGATGTTAGATTTTCATTCTTTTGCAATAATGGTAAAATGTTAATGATGTTGATCGATCTTTGGTCCATACTTTTAGCAATTTGTTGATTGAAATTTGTTGTGTAAAGTTAGTTTGGGCCTTATTTTGTGCTAATTTCAACTGTGGATTCTTGTTTACATTGTGCCAATTATTGGGTATGTGGATGAATATTCATAGTCTGAAAATATTTAGTTTCCTTAGAAGATTGCACCATTTTTGTAGAGTTGTGGGTTTTTCCTTGATCAAACAAAGATTGGTTTTATTGAGGATCTGTCCATTTGCAGCATTCATCATTGTTGTGATTGATCTTAGGAGTTATTTAGAATAGAATCTCTTTCAACCCTTTCTCTTTTGATATTTTCTTTGAATATGGGTTAGTTTTAGGATTGAAAGCATCACCATATTATTGCATTTGATGAAAGTACACTTCCAACATTGTTCATTTGTAAGGCCCCTTTTGATTACCAATATTTTCACATTATCACTGAGTTGTTTATGCATTGTCAAGACTTGACATTAGAGACCTTGGCGTTATCACTTGAGGCTTGCTGATAGAGATTTACCTTTCAAGAGAGATAGTATTTCCATATTTTGTTTGAGTTGTTGTGGATAAAACACCATCGACAAATCATTGTGTTACAATTTCTCATTATTTGTGGTTTACTTGGTCTGCATGTTCGAACATTCAATCTTGTGTATCTTTCAACATTTTTGTTTCTATGGTGTCTTTAGCTTTTATGATCTACCTATGTTCTTTATGTTCAATCAAGCTTGATAGCTTTACATGCATGATGCAACACATGATAGTTGAACTATTCTAAAACTTGCATTTTATATATTCAAAGTTGTGAAAGATTAGTTCAAGGTCATTTTAAATTGGTATACCACTGATTCACCACCCGTATTAGTGCTATTGTACTTCATTAATTACAAACTAAAAACTAAATTCATAGGGTTTAGACTTAATTTTAAAAAAATCACTTTCCTTCCCAAACCCTACAAAAAAAAATTATAATTCCCTTCTTGAATCAAGAAATAATAACCCCAATCAAAAACCCTGGCAATCTACTCAATTCCTAATCCACCTAGTGCTACAAAATTACTCACAAGGGCAAAGAATTCAACTTACCCAAGAAAACCAGTAGTTAGTTCTTCAAATTACTGTCACCTTGGAGCTCATCTTCTCTTTTTTTCTAACTTGACCAATTCTTCTGCTCTTGATGATTGCAATTGTGAAAGAAAAATGACCAATGACCCTCTTTATGGCTAAAAAATGGAGCATCTTTCTCCATTAATGTCTGAAAGATAGCTCGCACGAGAAAATTGACAAGTAACCATTCGAATTTGAATTCATGTCGCCAATATTTTTGATTTAAAACACCATCCATGGTTGTCCTTGACCATCATTTCTTGCCTTATAGGTGTTCTTTAGAAAAAAAATGATACCTGAGAAAGTTTCCATGTAGCCACCCACATGCTCACTAGTCCCTTTTTATCTTCATTGCTCATCGCAATAGTGTTTCAAGTTCAGGACCATACTTCGGTGATGAGCAATAAAACCTTTGATGGAATGAATATTTTTCAGCATATTCTCCATCGCTATTCGCTAAAGTATTTCAAAGATACAACTTCTCTTCAATGAAGATAAGTTCCCAACAATAAAAAGAACTCACTTTACTCCATCGCTCATCGCTGAAGTTGACTTGGAAATGAAGAAGCTTTTGGCAACAAGTGAAATGAGTGATGGAACCAGATGTTGATAGGTGGCACAATCCTAGCTTTGATTCCTTTCATCTCACATCGCTCATTGCTATAAAAATATTTGAGTGATAAAAAATTTCTATGATGTGAAAGGATGGTGCAATACAAAGGAAATTTGAAAGCCATCACATGCCACTAAAGTGGAACCAAAGAACCTAAATTCTCCAGTGATAAGAAATGCTAAATAAAACAAGCTCATTGCTCATCATGAATGTAAAACATGAAGGCCCAAAGCTTTCCACAATGTGTGATATAAAGGAAACTCAAGGACTCATAGCTCATTGTTGTAATGAACCCAATGAATAAAAAGACTTTTGCAATGAGCGATACAAGGACTTAAGTGGTGGGATTTAAGCATGTGCATAAAGCTTGTTTCTAAAAGGGGACCATCTAGGGAGAACAAAGAAAAGGGACATAAAAGAACTTAACCATTTTAGCAAAGGATGTAAAGGCCAAATATTTTAGATTTTCAACTTCATAAAATATTAAATCCTTGGACCAAAGTAATGAGGGAAATAGGGAATCCTAACCACAAGGGGCCAATGACCAAATGAACTTGAATACTTAAGATATAACTAAGGAAACCTAAAACCGGCCACAAAAATTTAAGAAAAGATTAGACCAGAGAACAAGGGTTTAGAAAAGGGGAAAATATACTAAGTAAAAACACACACATATCATAAAACCCTAACCCTAGTTCTATTTTAGAATAAAAAGCCATGAAAGTAAAGGAATTTTACACCAGTGGAATAGGATATTTTGAAGGTTACACCAAGAAGAAAGAATCTGAGCTTGTGCATACTACACAAGTGATATCTATAAGTGCATAAAGAGAAGCATGAGGTTAGGGGGAGTTGTTATTTTGATATATCATTTAAACCCCATTAAAAACAACAAAGAGGTTGTGTCTCTTTATGTTATTGATAGTGTGATCTAATTTTTTGAAAAGTGATGTTGTAATCTTTCTTTCAAATATCATGACCTCTATAGTATTGTCTACAAATGCTATCGCTATCATAATTTGTAGATGCTAATTAGGTATTTCCTTGATAAATTCTTGTTGCCAAAGTAGCTTGGTGGATGTGGCAATTCACATTTAATAGTTGATATTTAGAATTTATACTTTACTTTGGTTCACATTGAATCAATCTTTTTTGTGATAGTGAGAAACTTGTATCTCAATCATTGTTGGTTCAAAAGAATAATGAACATTCATGAAGGGTTGTCAATGAATTTTTTTGTGTAATTGAAGATACCATATAAAGATAATGTAGACAATACATGGATCTCTCATAATCAAGACACTGATTTAGTGTTAATATCATATGATTAACCTCCTTAGGAATCATGTTTTCATTAGGGAAATGGTTTTCATTCATTTCAAGTCCTTTTCATTATTGATGGTTGATAGTGGTAATGTATGTAATTTTTGCATGAAATGATGATAGTGAAATCTGCTTATAACTCTTGATAAAAGTGTAACCATATTATGTCAATACAATCTTCATTTGATTGATGGCAGTACAGTTGCTCAAGTTACTTGATGACACCTTGCTAATAGTGCTTTCACAATGTGAACAATATTTCTTGATAATAGTGGTTGTTGCACAACAAAGTGAAGCTTAATCACATAATGTCTATGAACAGTGTAGTTTGTCTTGAAGAAGCCTTGCATTCATAGTGCTATGGTGATAGTATATGGGAAACCTTTCAAACATCCTTTGCAATGACAGTGCCAAAAAGGTCTATGAAAATTCTATGGTTCTTTTATTCCTTCTTCTTCTCTAATAGTGTGGTGTTTTCATGCAAATGGAAGTATTCTATGATATAATGCATTCCATTGATTTAGCATTAGTCTTAATTTGATAATAGTCAATGATGTTGATGACAGTACATTCACATAGTAATTTCTTGGACACTAAACCATTTTCTAAAGCCTGTGACAGTGATGTTTGGACAATGTTATTACACATCTTGTATGTTACAGTGCTCAGTCAATTTTTCTTGTGCTATTAAAAATTTACAATGGTGTGCTTTGTTGATGAATCAATGATAATGTCTTTGGAAATGATATAATGCTATATTGCTATAATGCTTATGTTTCATGGACCCTTTCTCAATCTTTCAGTAGGATACAATGGTGACAATGTGATAATTGTCTTTATTTTCTTTCTTGACAGTAATATTGGATGTTTTGAATCTAACAAGCAACTTATGACACTTTTCAGTGGTGTTTATCTCTTATCAGTGGTTTCTTGTGATATTGGTTGTTGACAGTTTCTAATTGATAGTGGTTTGGAATAGGAGTATAATGTATGCACACAATGTTTATTTGATGAGCAACATGTCACTCGTGCACACTTTATTTGATGTCTTTGTAATTTATTCTTCCAAGAGCATGAAATATCAACTCAAGGGTTGTAGTTTCATGTGAATGATTATATAGATCAATTAATGTTCAAGAAATGAAGGATAGTCATTTATGACTTTGTGTAGATAATGGTATGTGAGACTTAAAGACTGAAATTTTAACAATGATTGTGGTATGGATCAGAGTTAATTTCTTTATGACTATGTGGAATATGCTTGATATTCATGTCTATAATGTGACATAAATACCAATGAATTAATACATAGTAAGAAGGATAGTTAGCTAAGAAAGAGACAGTCATGTCACCCACGAGAAAGATGAAGCATCAAAATCAGGATCCTATGAACAAACATGGAGTGAAAAGACAATCCCTTTAAGTGAATAATGGATAGAGTTTAACAAAGTGACAATCACATAAACATCATATGCATATTTAAAGTTAGAATGGATAGTAGGTTCATGGAGATTCATGCATTGGAAAATGTTTGAATAAAAAATATCAATAGGAAAAGGATTGTGTAAGGTAGATTGAGCAAAGTTGTCCAAGCTACATTAAACCCCAAGAAATTTTGATGGATAGTTGATAGTTATGTCAAGACAAATGCTTGGGTAGTCATGAATAGATAACAAACCTAATTTGGCAAGGACAGTCTCTATGATTGTGAGGATGGTATTTATGATTATAATGAAGAACAAAGTACATTGTAAAGAAATCAATACATGAAGACAATGGTAGGACTATGAAAGTTTGAACATGTAGTCACCATTTCACAAAGGATTCAAAGACTAGGATAAAATGGCAGTCTAAAGAGGGTAGGGTTTAAATCATACAAGTGACCTTGCTTGCTGATAGTGACTTTGCTCTTTACTTGGTGAAAGTGGCATTTTTCCTTGTAATAGTTTGTGTTTGCAGTGTTTCATTCATTTTATTGTAGGTGGTTTGTAGTGGAAATGTTAAAAAAACTTAAATATAGTTGTTTCTAATGTCCATTTTCTCTGTTTAAGTAGTAATAGTGTGGTGTTGTGTCATGACAGTGGTCTTTGTCAGTGATCTTTCTCAATTGTATGGTGCAAGAGCACCTTGTTGCATTCAAGCCTCCATGAGGCCATATTGTATAAATTAATTAAATTAGGTGTTTTAATGTTGTAATAAGGTTGAATGAGACATTTTATATATTTTTTAAGTCATTTGGATTCATTGATGAAGGTTTGGTGTCATTTAGTTGAAAAATGAAAACATTGTCAAAAGTTGTCAAATATTGTCATAACAACTCTTCTTGTTAAATGAAAACTTTTTAAAAGTTTGTTAAAAGTTTTTAAATGTTATTTTTAGGTTGGTTGGAGCATAACTTGATTGTACAAGCATAAAAATGGGCCTCCAAGTCGAATGAGGGGTTGGAATGTAGATTGAACAAGAATTTATGAATGAAGAGATGAATTTTTCTACAATTTTCCAATGTTCTACCCTATTCTTTTACATGGTACAGATTTCTATAAAGGTGTACAGATCTAAAATTATTTTTTATTTATATAGGAATAAACTAGCTTTCATTTGAAATTGGTTTTGTGTTTTTTCATTGATTTTGGAGAAAGTTATGATCATTTTACCATTGGCAGCCCTATGGGATTGTTTTCTCTGAAAGTTGCAGGTTGTTGCAAAGAATGGTACGGATTGTACAGATCAAATAAAGACCTCAGATCTATTGGAAATGTTATATATGTGAATATAGTTCATTTTAACTTTTTTTGATCAATTTTTATTGGTTTTTTATTGATTTATGACAATTTTGGTGAAGACTACCCAGATCAGGAACTAGGGTTTCTAGCAGATAAGAAAAAATCATATCTTTTTATTCCACCATCAAAAAGTGATAAAAATTGGTGAAAAGTTCTATTTTTACATGTTCTAAATACCATTTAAAATAAAAAGGTTCATTTATTCATTTTCATGATTTATGGTAGATTGTGTGCTTCATTTTGGTGGAGAGTGGTCAAAGAAACATGGTTTTCTTGATGTTTGAACAAAGCTATGCATAGTTTGTTTATGGTTGGACTTAAATCATTGTTGTTTGATCTTTGTATGGTTATAATGAGTTTTTGGGATGAATCTAAGCATGTTTAAATCATTTACCAAGTATGATAGATATTGGAGTCCATTTGTGTAAGTTGGGCCCATGTTGCTCAAGGTTAAAGGATTGAGATTCCCTCAAGAATGAAGAATTTCAGTTTTATACTTGATTATTGCCAAGAATATAGAAATTTGATGGTATGAACCCTCTTTATCTACATAAAATTGGCATCAGAGCCCATAAAAAGGTCTAGGTTAGTGTTGGTTTGTGGTTTTGTGTTGTGGTTGTGTGTAGGTTAAGAAGAACTTGATTGCTACCAAGGAAAGGCAGAGAAAAGTTGAATAGAAGAAAGGAGAGACTTGCTTGTGAATATGTATTTGGTGAGAAGATTGGGAAGAAATTTTATGGTAGAGGATGAGAGAAAAAATAAGAAACAAGAGGAAAAAAAAGAAAGGAAGAGAAAAGAGGAAGAGATGAGGCAAAAGGAGATTGAAGAGTTAAAGAAAATGATAGATCAATTGCTCAAAAGAGTCACAAGTTGGAACTTGACCATGAAGAAGAAAGTTGAATGGCCCATACAAAAGATAATTAAAAGAAGAAAAAGATAAGTAAGGATGGCAGCATAAGAGGCAAAGGTAAAGTTTGTTGAGCAAAGTGATTCCAATTATGTTTGAAGATGAACAAACTTCTTTGATTGTTG
>VDFB02003125.1:0-30248 GCA_007258455.2 Sequoia sempervirens
GGAAAGGTTGATCTCCCTCTAACAATGTGGGGTGAACTATGAAGCCTTTGATTACCACAAGGGGATACGTAGGTAAGGTCACCATGCACCCTCGAGGTTGAGGTTTGGGTCTAGGGATGACCCCAACTATAGGAGCTTGATACTTCTCAGTGTAAGCATAAAAGTTGTGATGTCAATTTGTTATCGCAAGGATGAACGAAGAATTTTTGATATTAGCACATCAATCATAAATGAGAGATGATTGGTTAGTTAAGTTGGTAGTTGATGCTATTGAATGCAAAAAACATTGTTGTGCCTGAGATGGGGATTTTAAAAGTAAATGTTAAAGATAAGAGTATTTAATTCTATAAGTGAAAAATTAATAATTTGTATGTGGTGTTGAATAATTAATTGTTTTAAATTTAGAAAATGAAGGCCTTCTATCTATTTATCACCACGATTTTTTTTTTTGATTGATATCTTATTCTAGCTTGATTATGTACCTTAGGGTATTTTCTACATTTGTAGATTCATCCTTCTACAATATGGATATGATCTATGTGATGTATTTTTATTTCTAATTCATCAATTTTTTCTTTATTTTCTCTACTCTCCACTCTACTCTAGAAATTAGTGATATTTAAAAATATTTTAAACTTAGGCAAATTTATTAAGATATATAAATTCAAATTGTTTATAAATAAGACAATTGTATTGAATTATTATTGTAAATTAGAAAATAAAATATAAATATTGACAACTGAAGACACACAATATCTATATTATTTTGTTTTGAATAGATTTATATTATTATTTTATTACAATGGTTATAAGAGTAGTTGTTTTCAAGGATCCATATTCTCTTATCGAAGAAGTCTCAAACATTTATTAGGATGGCTACTTCGCAGTAATGCTATTCTAACATGGTTTATAACAGAAACAAGCAAATCCCTTTCTACTCCAGTCGCAACCTCCGAAATCGGCACCATCATCAAATACGCAAGTATTATCGCAAGAAGCTTCGATTAAACATTGCCCCTTAAATGAACTGCTCCAGTGTTTGCAATACCCACGCAAGTCATAATCGATGGGCACTAGTAAATAAGTACATATTACAAATCAGTAAGAATATCAGTTTTTTTTCTTAAAATTTAAACAACGGCCATTATAACTGTATTGGTTCCAACACATAAAACCTATCTATAAAGCTACTAAGTAATGAATAACGAGAAAAAGAATGCATGTTACCAGAAGCAAAAGCAAAAGACGCCGTGAGCAATAAAATCAGCAGACACACATATATGCCCTTGGCCATGTCGTCAATTACAGATATCCAAAGGTAATGTATTCTGTATCAACGCAAACAATTATAGATGACATATTTGGTGGGTCAGTTACGAAAATATAATCATTGCTTGTAAAAGGATGCGAGACGTTTATGAATTCGGATTTACTCGGTTATCTAGTTCAGGATTTCAGAGCTTAATATCTCCCTAAAGTCAAGAGGCGGCAAGACTTCTTATCAAGTGTTACCCTAAAGAAAGCTTGATTCTGGCTAACAAGAACCAAAGTCCGGGACTCCACTTGAGGCGCACAATTCAGTCTGAAATTAACTACAAGAGATCGATGGTTATGAAATTCTCTAAATAATGATTCGAATATAATATCCCCGAGGATTATTTGTGGCTTTATTGATTACATCGAATTAACTCGAAGTCTACAGAATGGAGGTCAGTCTCAAGACACGGTTAGCATGATAAATCCCTACGAAGGAAACACTGGACAGTCAAGGGAGAGTTTACCAACAAGCTTCTCAGCTTGGACTAACTAGCACTTCATTAACATAGAGGAAAGTCAAGGAACCTACTTGGAACCAGGCTATGATCACGAGCCTTTAGACTTCTTTCTCCACATCTTTCGGTATGTATTTTTAAAGACCTCAACATCTATAATGTAGAGTGTTTGAATCATTTATTTAAATATAGTTAAATTCTTAAGCAGTCAATTTTAATTTCACATTTTATTTATATTAAAAAGTAGTAAATATTTATCTTATTTTTATCAGTAAAAATTGACCTTTAAGGATTCAACTTACTATATTTAAGAATAGTCATATTTGAACTATGTCATAATCTTGTAAAAATTCAACCAAGTTTCACCAAATAAATTGTAACCTATCTAATTTCCTACTTATAGATTACATGTATTTTATTGTAAACCACAAATATATACAAATTGGAAGGATTAATGTATTGAAGGATTCATTAATCCCTAGTGGGATTTATTAATGAACCCTATGTTATTAATTCCTTTCATGATATTTCAAGCTCTTCATATTTATTTCCATGGCTTGGAGTAACTGTAATTATTGATAGTTAATAGTTTTAGATCCAGAATCTTTCTAATTTATGTATTATTATTGACTATTTAATAACTGAATAAGGTATAGAACACATTTATATCTCTCTTCAAAGAATATTTTAATTTTTGAATCCCGAGAATTGGATTTACCAATTTCTAACAAGATATTATAATTCAATACGTAGAATTACATTCATAATGTTATTCAAGCTTTGTATAAGAGTTGTATAAACATTGAGCTTATTATAATGCACATTTAAACACTGGTACATGATAGCTATCTTTCCTTACATTACATTACAACTTAACTATTAAGTTTTTGAAAAGGAAAAAATAGGTTTTACAGGGACCTAAAACCATAGAGTTAAAACAAACAAAGATAGATCAAACAAAGTTCGAACAAATAGATAGCTGTCCCAAAAAAGGAAACGATAGCAAAGAGAGACAACTGGGCCCCAAAAAAGGACCGCCAAAAAGCCAGAAACAACAGCAACAACACTACTCCAAGGTATTCATCAATTCCTCGGCTTCCTTTTCAACTTCACTCATATCCTTTAACCCCTGCTTAAGTATTTGAACCATCTGTGGAGAAGCAGGGGCCTTCCTCTTTGTATTAGCCCGGGTGTGAGTCAAAACCCCTTCATTAGCAGCTCTATTGCAACCTCAGTCCACATCCAAGTCCACGACCAAAGAGCCCTTTTGATTTTTTTCCAACTTTTCCACCATAGCATTGATAATAATGGTGTTGTGCCTAGCAATTTTATAATTATTCGCCACAGTGGCCCTGATGTTTTGGCCAATCTTGGACATATTGCTCTCTAGCGTTGTTAATCTTTCCTCCTACAACTGTTGTCTTTTCCTCGGTAAGGAGGTATCTTGTCCATCCTTCTCATTGCAACTCTAGCTAACCTTTTGCTCTAGATCCCTGACTCTGTTGCTGAGATCCCTATTACCATCATTCAAATCACAAACCTCCTTCTAGGCCCACTTAAGAATAGCTAAAAAACCATTAGTACTTTTTTCTGCCCCACCCATTATGTCCTCAGGCCTAAGGTTATTTAGGGAAAAATTGATATTTCCCTAAATAGGGGCCTTCACAAATATTCCAGACACAGAAGTACTAGGGTCTGACTCTTTACTAACCATAGGTTTATTAGAATGAATTTCCAGAGAATTCCCAGAGTACGAAACCAATTTCGTAACCGAGATACCTTTAAAACCAGAGACCAAACCTGGTGTAGAGCAACCAGGAGATGGCTGGGGATTAAGACAAGACGACGAAGCAAGACCCGAGATGGGGCCACCAAGCGAAGGCTGCACACTAGGACAAAGAGGCAGAGCAGACCCCATAAGGACATTTTGACAAGAGAGGGACTTGGGAATAGTGGTTTTAGACCCAACAAGGGAAAAAGCAGGAGGGGCCAGGGGATCATTCTCCCTGCTACTTTCCGTATCCTCATCTTCCAATTCCTTAATAGCAACATTTTTTGGTAAAGCAGGTAAATTTTGAAAATGCTCATAGATGAGCCTGACTAGACCAGGGTGAATAATAGAAGTCTGCCTAGGGTTTCTTTCAACTTCATCGAGGTAATTCTTCAGAGAAGAGAATAAATAAAAGGGCAAAGAGATACGAACCTTGTGGCGGAAGTGGTTCAAAATGGCAAAGTGATAACCATATGCCCTGGTGAAGCCCCCATCCACCGTGATGTACTCCATAATGACTCTCAGAACTTTCCTCCAAATTGATTTAATGGACTCCACATCAAAGTAGCTATCGACAACCTTAACCAGTTTAGCTTTTTCCTTGTCTTTTTTAGGAAATCTAATAACCGCTTCATCAGAGAACCGACAGTCCTGATAAAATTTCATGCCCTCAATCAAAAGACCAGTGATCTCACCAACGATTTGCTCATTTAGCTTAACTATTAAGTTAAAAAGGATTCCCCTTCTAATTTACCTTAGCTAAATATTCATATGAAATACATGGTTCTAGAATATTCACAACCAATATTCATATTGAAAACACACATAATAATAATATAGATTTACATATACAAAACTAGTTGGAAGTATTTTTACATTTTTTATGAAAATGATTCATGCAATATAATTTTTTCTATGAATAATTATAAATATATTTTAATAATATGGTAAAACATTGAAATATACTCAAATGGTTAAAAATATCTAGTTCTAAAGTCTAAACATGACCTATATGTAAATTTTTCCTTAGGAAAGGAATGGAGTTTTGTTCACATATATATAATCTAAGAATTTCCATCCTCTTCTCAAATAGGAACAAAAGAATATTTCAAGTTTAGATGGAACTTGTAGACATGTTATAAAGGGCTTGAAAGTTATAGAAATATAAGAGGAATGAATAAATACTTGGGGTCAAAAGGTGAAAAGGAAGAGGGATGTCAAAATTAGGTCAATGTTGAAAGGAGCACAAAAAAACATAAAACTTGAAACTCTAGAATGAGTTGAGATATTAGGATCTAGAGGACTAAACAAAATAAGGATATGATTAAATATATTAAGGCCTTATCATGTTTCATGAAATAGGAAACATTACATAAAGTGCATGTGTGCACAATTCTCCTAAAACTCTAAAATTCTAGGAAGAGAAAGGATTTGGAGAAATGAACTACAAAGCACACAACAAAAAATTTTCTTGGTTTAAACCCAAAACTATTTCTTTTTGTGAAAAGATTCTTAGAACACCTAAAAATTATGACCTAGGAAATGAAAAGGTTTCATACAATTGAAAATAGTAAGGAGGAAGGCCTCTGGTATTGAAAGGATGTATAAAATTTTAGCACTATTAAAAAGGGAACAATGGGGGTTAAGGATCATGGTTTTACTTGAACTCAAAACTTCAACTCTTGGCACAAATGTGCTAAATATCCTTGAAATTCTATAACCTAATAATGAAAAGAACAAACCACCTAAATGCAAAACATAGAAAAAAAAATGATTTTGACCAATCTCCCACCAACTCCATTTAATGAATAACAAATATACATTTTTAAATGAAGCCAATACTAATTTAAAATCATCTTTTACTTTACAAGGGATTGTTTTTTAGAGTACAGGAATCAATCAGGTATCCATCCCCCTATAAACTACAATGCGCTTGGAAAACTTTTTTCACGTGACTGGTGGCATTGGTGCAACACACCCTTCAGTACCACAAGTTTTGGGGGAGACTAGACCTTGTGACCTCTTTCCTGCAATAGGATGCGTTAGCCAATCGAGCTAGGCCCCCTGCCCCTACTTTACAAGGGATTTGAAGAATAAGAGAAAGTAGGTATTAATTTTGATGTCCTTAAGAATTAAAAAAATCCTAAAATAACTTGAAATTACTTATAGAAGGGACATGTTACAACACATTGACTATGAAAAAATATCTCAACCAGCTTCACTAAGGGATTTTAGAAATTAAAAAAAAAAAATACAAATAGAAACCCTTATCCAATATTTCACATAGGGGAATCAACTAGATATTTTTTAGACCACTAATTAATAATATGGAGATTAGGGACAAATGCATAGAAAGGGAGAGAAATATAGGGAAAATGGAACACATTGAAATGGAGTTCTCATATAAAAGATAGTTACACATAGGAAAATCATACATGGGACTTAGAATCAATTCTTAATTGATAGAAACCTAATGGATAAAACAATTTTTGAAAAGGAATGTCTATTCATATGGTAGTATTGAGAATTTTACAAGGTTGGATTTTTTATGAAAGAGAATTCCTAGCTTGATATAATATCATTTATCACCATTGTCTAAGCTAACATCTAAAAAAAGTTATTCTTTTTAAGTATATTTTAAATTTTATATAAAATAAATATTTTAAAAAATTTCTTAAATGGCGAGAAGAAGGATAAAATTCATATGATACATTCAAATTAATATGATGAAATGGATGTCGATATTGGCACGGTGTGATGGTTTAAAGGTTGCATTGTTGTTCTTGCCATAGAGGTTCAAACCTCGTTGGGTGGTATTGTTGAATGGTTGTAATCCACTTCATATCTCCAGTTCAAAAGTGTTTACATATATGGGTTTATAGATTGAAAAATTATTTCCATGATATTAGATAGTCTCCTAGAATATGGTACTAGAATTTTATTTATTTTATGCTAGGACTTTGATTTGTATGATCTAAATAAAACTCCTGAAAGTGATGGATTTTATTACTCAAAGTAGTACACTCATTAGTGGAATGACAATGAATATGCACAAAATTAAGTCTTTTCATAACATTTCTTTTGAGTTTGGGGAGGGAAACCGATCAAGTGATCTTGAAGAAGTTTGGACAAGATACCTTCTTGATCTAGAGAAAAAGGCGGTTGTGTGATTGGGGGTGAAAGATACATTTTGTGTAGTTGTCATGCCTACGCAAGACTTTGAGGATTACGATATTTTTTCTACTTCATCAAAGGAGGATACAAAATCTAATGAATTCAAGTCATGAGCATTTTGTGAGATGACAGTTTGAACGTTGTGGGAAGGATGATATTCAAGGGAATTAGGTGTGAAGGATGAGTTAGGGGTATGTTGTGTGAGACTGAACGAAGATGGGTAAAGGATGAGAGGGTTATGAAGATGTCCTATGGGATATGTATGTGGTCCATTGATCAAAGGGGATCAAATGAACAGTGGTGCATTCATATCCTTAGCAAGTTTGTTTTGATGTATCTCTAAGTGTTGGAAATAAAGAACCACTTGTCTGCCACAGTCCAATGTCATGATATTATCCATAGGAGGAGAGTTTTTAGGAGAATAAGAAGCCACATGTTCTTGAAAATTAAGGATTTTTTCTTCCACAATAACTTTGTTGCCAATATGGGAATGATCAAGGAGGGAATGATGAATTTCCATAGGATCATTCTCTTTCTCTTGTTATCTATTCTACAAAGAGAGCTTGTAACATGTTCATCCAAGTTTGAGGTTTGTAAAGTAGCTTCATCACAAGTGGAGGAGGTATTAAGAGAAGAACCACTATGGTTTGAAAAAGAATCTTCCCATAGGATAGGGGTATTAGGGAAGGGAGGATCAAGGGGATCATTATTCTTAATAGGGGTATCTTCTAATACCAACCTATCCTCTTGACATTGAGGAGGGATATTAGGAGATGAACAAGGTTCATTGTGATGACCATGGAGATTGGGTAAGGTGATATTTAGGAATGTGACTATGAACTTATGCTCCTATTGTGTAAGGTCATCCAAAGGGGAATAAGGAGATGAAAAATTAAAACTTTCAAGGCTTGTGACTTCTTTCACAAAAATACCTTTGTCACTAATAGGAGAGGTATCGAAAGAAAAACAAGAATGTGTGTTATGATTGTCTACATTCCCATTCTCAGCAATGTGTAATGTAAGATTGAGGATTAGGCTAATGGATTGTTTTGTAAAGTCCCTATTATGGTAGTCAAAAGAAAACTCATAAAAGGGAATATTATGCTTATAAAATCCATGTTTAATCAAATCAAGAGCATATCTTTTGAAAGAAAATATGCTAAGATGAAAGAAAGAAAAATCAAATGCAATTTTTTCAGTTTTGAAGTGTTTGTTTAGTGCAACAATTTGAAAAGGATATTATATGATTGGAAAAATTCAAATGAAACAATGCATGAAAGGAGTTAATTGAAGTGAAATTTAAGAAAATGCATGCTACAAAAATCTAACTAAGTGATATATATACAAGTTAAGACACCAAACAGAAGCCCAAAAACAAATGTATGAGTTCTTTAAAATGCTATTTCAGGTGTCAGAAGCAACTGATTCGCCCAAGGTGACGAATGAGTCTTTGTATGGAATTTTTAAAAAAATATTAGAAATTTGTCACTAAGTTTATGAATTTTGAGTGCTAACATGCAGAGCTAGATGAAAAATGTAGAAATTTAGAACTATTCATTAATTAAAGATGCAAAAGTGCAACCTATTATGCACTTTAAATCATGCAAAAATGAAGCTCTAGAATGCAAGCTAACTAATTATGCAAAATGTAGTGCAAAAAACTCTAGAATGCAAGCTAACTAATTATGCAAAATGTAGTGCAAGAAAATCTAGAATGATTAAGGAACTCCAAAATTAGAAAAGAAGGGATTCAAATAGCAAGTTCACCAAAATGAAATGAAGGATTTTGGTACTTGAATATTCATTTGCTCACTTTTAGGGTTTTGCACCTAAAAGGGGAAGGATTGACCAAAATGCACAATGTTCCAATCAAGATCAATGTAAGGATGGATGGGATATTGATGTGAAGTGTTTGTAGATATGTTTAAATGTTTACAAATGCAAATAAATGAATGTAAAGTAATATAGTGCAAGATATTGGAAAACATGATGCTGATTGCAAATATGAACTAGAAACCTAAACAAATGGAAACCAAAATTGATGAAATTGAACAGAGTGCACCTAGAGGTAGATTACTATTGCTGGAAGGTTCTGGAATGCTCTAGAAGTCACTATTAATGGCCAATGGGACTATTTCACCATGCATGGTGAATCAGTCCTGATTCTGATGAAAAGTCTAGGAAATAGGTTTGTGACTATCATGAGTTGAATTATGACACAACCACTTTTCAGGCCTACAGATGGGACTCATTCGCCATGGGTGGAAAATTAGTCCACCTACAAGAATATGCAAATTTTGAAATTGTCGGATTTGGGTCTGAAAATGACATTTTTTTGATTCTTTGACTTTTTGAATGAAGAAAGGACTTTAAAAACCTTTCAATTTAATCTTCAATGATTTCCAAGCTTCCAAAGGACCGAAGTTTGTAGACACACAAGAAGAGAAAGAGAAATGTTGATTGTTAAGGCATGGGGGTTTGCCTTGGTCAAACCCCATTTAGGTAATTAAACCAAAATGATGAAATAAAGTAATGAAACAAGTAATAATGGAAAATATTACCTTTCCATGATGATAGATCTTGAAAGTATGTAAGATAATATGAATATTCAGCCCTTGAATGTCCTTAGAAGGTAAATTTATGACTTGTAATGTGAAAGCCCTAACTTGCTTGATGAATATTGTTAATGAGACTAAGAGATGAATGTGAGACTAAAGATTAGAAGATCATAGATGTCAAAATGAGGTGAAAATAACATATTTATACATAGTTTTTACTTAGTTACCATTCATACCTCATTACAGGCCAACATCAAGTGTTTTTGAATAAAATATTGAAAGGAAATTTCAAATATTTTTAATTTGGGGATAAGGTGGACTCATTCACCACCCATGGTGAATGAGTCCCACCTAGGACCTAAAAATTTGTGTCTGGAAATATGTTGTATTTAATGTTGTTGGTTAGGATAATACTCAAAAATACACTTAATTAAGTGTATGCAAGCATAAAGGGATCAAATAAAGCATGAGAAAGGGATAAATAGTGAAGATGTGCATAGAAAAGCGTGAAAGCTTATTACAAGACTTTACAACACTTAAAAATAGGACTTGTTGATGAATGAAAAGGTTATTTTTAGGTGAATTGCAATTAATAAAGTCTAGAAGAATGTAGAAATGTCTTAGAACACTTAAGAATACCTTCACAAGACGTCATTAAACTAATTCTATTTATTTTGTAAGGGTGCAAGACCTAGTGCGGATGCATAAAATACCTCACAACACTAGATTAAGGCCTCATTAAGTCTAATTAATCATGAATTAATCCCATGCCAAGCAAAGGGTACTTTTTTCTACGATACATTTAGGCCGCACTTTAGTAAGAGGATGAACTTGCTTCAAACTCATAGTAAAGTAGAAATTCAAGAGATATCCACATGTAGGTCAAGCCCCCAAGATACAAAATCATACAAAGGCACGATGGAAAGAAAGGATGAAAAAGATGTACTCACTCTAGGGCCATAGAACTTCAGGTCATCTACAGGGTGAGAAGCACACAACATACTCACTTTGGGGCCACAAAACTAGTTTTCCACAAGGTGAGAAATTCCAAAAGCTAAGATACATAAGCTACTTGGTATGCACTCAAAAATACAAAGGTGGCTATGGGAAAAAGTTATGCCGCTAGGTGGGCTTCCCACTCAACCATATTAAAGTTATACCTACTAATAACTTTAACAAGGTGCCACAAAATAAAATGAAATGATTTTGATACTTATGTAAAATAATGTAAGGATTGTTCAAAGGGGTTTTCCTTAATTCATGCAAGGTCTCATCTTAAGTAACATCATGCTTAATGTCTCTAGGAGAGGATAGGTACAAGATCTCATCCTAGGAAACATTGTACCTAATCCTTCCAAGAGAGGGAATCACAAGAAAAATAAAATCACACAATGAAATGTGAGTGGTGATGTATACCCCCACTTTAAAGTAGTTGCGAGCACCCGTACTACGAGAAATTGCTTTAAAGTAGAAGAGAAAGAAGAAGACATGAGAGATTGCTCAGAAATCCCTATGCCAAGTCATATGTTTCCAATAATCTATGTCATGAAAGAGGGTAGTATGTCACATGTGAGCCCACTTAAGGCATGTCATCCAAATCCCAAGATTTCTCTTATTTGTTCATGAAATGTTAATGACTAGCCAAAGGAGGCAATGGCAAGTGACATATGAGGACAAGGCTAGTTAACTCCTTTCCCCCACTTAGTGCAGGACAAAGGTGAGTCAAAATGATTGATGAGATGCATGGTAGAGTAAAAATTAATAGCAATTAGAGGACTTAGATGGCCCCACATAGGGAAGCATACAAAACTTCTGAAAGTGTTGGGTTTTACATCACAAAGTAGTACACTCATTAGTGGAATGACCATGAACTCTATGATATGCACAAAATGAAGTATTGTCATAAAATTTCTTTCAATTTTTGGGAGGAAGAGTGATCAAGAGATATTGAAGAATCATGGACAAGATACCTTCTTCATTAGGAGGAAGAGGTGGTTTTGTGATTGGGGTGAAAGATACATCGTGTGTAGTTTTCATGCCTACACAAGACTCTATAAATTGTGAGATTTTTTATTCTTCATTATAGGAGGATACAAAATCTAACAAATTCCAATCATCAACATGTTGTGAGATGATAGTTTGAATGTTGTGGGAAGGATCATATTCAATGAAATTAGGTTTGAATGATCAGTTAGGGGTATGTTGTGTGAGACTGAGTGAAGATGGGTAAAGGATGAGATGGTTATGAAGATTTCCTACAGGGTATGTATGTGGTCCATTGATCAAAGGAGATCAAATGAACACTGGTGCATTCATATCCTCAGTAGGTTTGTTTTGATGTATCTCTAAGTATGGGAAATCAAGAATCACTTGTTTGCCATAGTCCAATGCCATGATATTCTCCCTAGGAGGAGAGATTTTAGGAGAAAAAAAAGCCACATGTTCTTGAAAAGTAAAGCTTTTTTCTTCCACAATAACTTCATTTCCAATAGGGGAATGATTAGGGATGGAATGATGAATGCCCATAGGCTCATTCTCTTGTCCCATGTTATCTACCCTATGAGGAGAGCTTGTAACATGTTCATCCATATTTGAGGTTTGTAAAGTAGCTTCATCACAAGTTTAGGAGGTATCAAGAGAAGAACCACTATGGTCTAAAAATAAATATTCCCATACGATAGGGACATTAGGGAAGGGAGGATCAAGGGGGTCATGATTCTTAATAGGGGTATCTTATAATACCAACATATCCTCTTGACATCGAGGAGGGATATTAGGAGATGAACAAGTTTAACTGTCATGACCATGGAGATTTGAGTATGGTGATGTTTAGGAATGTTTCTATGATCTCATGCTCTTGTTGTGTAAGGTCATCCAAAGGGGAATAAGGAGATGGACAATCAAAAATTTCAAGGGTTTTGACTTCTTTCACCAAAAGACCTTCATGAATAATAGATGTATTAGAAGAAAAACATGAATGTGTGTTATGATTGTCTACATTCCCATTCTCACCAATGGGTAATGTTACAAGATTAAGGATTGGACTAATGGATTGTTTCCTAAAGTCCCTATTATGGTAGTCAAAAGAAAACTCATAAAAGGGGATATTATGCTTATGAAATCTATGTTTAATCAAATCAAGAGCATATATTTTGAAAGATAACATGCTAAAATGAAAGAAAGTACAATGCAATGCAATTTTCAATTTTGAAGTGTTTGTTTAATGCAACAATTTAAAAATGATATTGTGTGATTGGATAAAGTGAAATGAAACAATGCGTGAAAGGAGTTAATTGAAGTGAAATTTAACAAAATGCATGCTACACAAATGTAACTAACTGATATATACAATTTAAGACACCAAACATCTAAGCCTAAAAATAAATTTCTGAGTTCTATAAAATGCTATTTCAAGGGTTAGAAGGGACTAATTCACCCAAGGAGACAAATGAATCCTAGTATGGAATTTTTTCAAAAAATTTAGAAATTTATGACTGATTTCATGAATTCTAAGTGCTACCATGCAAATCTAAATGAAAAATGAAGAAATTCCTAACTTTTCAATGATTAAAGATGGAAAAATCCAACCTATTATGCACTTTTACTAATGTAAAACTGAAATTCTAGAATGCAAGCTAACTAATGCAAAATGTAGTGCAAGAAACTCTAGAATAATTAAGGGATTCAAAAATCAGAAAAGAAGGGATTCAAATAGTAGGTTCACCAAAATGAAATGAAGGATTTTGTTACCCAAATCCTTTGTTTGCTTGCTTTCAGGGTTTTGCACCTAAAAGAGGAAGGATTGACCAAAATGCACAATGTTTCAATCAAGATCACTGTAAGGATGGATGGAAAATTGATGTGAAGTGTTAGTAGATATGTTTAAATGTTTACAAATGAAAATAAATGAAGGTAAACTAATCTAATGGAAGATTTTGGAAAACACGATGTTGATTGCAAATATGAACTAGAAACCTAAACAAATGAAAACAAAAATTGATGAAATTGAACAGAGTGCACCCGGAGGTAGATTAATGTTGCTAGAAAGTTTTGGAATGTTTGAGAAGTCACTGTTAATGGCTACTAGGACTGTTTCACCATGCATGGCGAATCAATCCTGTTTCTGATGAAAAGTCTAGGAAACAAGTTTGTGATTGTTAGGAGCTGAATTATGACAAAACCACTTTTCAGGCCTATAGATGGGACTCATTCACCATGGGTGAAAAATTAGTCTGCCTACAAGAATCTACAAATTCAAATTTGATTTTGTAGATGTAGATCTACACTTCTGCTTCCTACAAGTGTCCACTTTTGAAATTGTCGGATCTGGGTCTGAAAGTGACATTTTTTTTATTCTTTGACTTTTTGAATGAAGAAAGGACTTTAAAAACCTTTCAATTTTATCCAATGATTTCAAAGCTTCCAAAGGACCTAAATTTGCAAACACACATGAAGAGAGAGAAATATTAATTGTTAAGTCATGGGGGTTTGCCTTAGTCAAACCCCGTTTAGGTAAATAAACCAAAATGATGAAAGAAAGGAATGAAACACATAATAATGAAATAGATTACCTTATGATGATGATAGATCTTGAAATTATGCAATATAACATGAAGATTCAGCCCTTAATGTGCTTAGAAACTAAATTTATGAATTGCAATGTGAACGCCATAACTTTCTTGATGAATGATGTGAATGAGATTAAGAGATGAATGCGAGACTAAAGATTAGAAGATCAAAGATGTCAAAATGAGGTAAAAAGCACATATTTATACATACTTGTGCCTTAGTTAACTATTCATACCTCATTATAGGTCGACATCAAGTATTTTTGAATAAAATCCTGAAAGGAAATTTAAATATTTTGAATTTTGGGCCAAGGGGGACTCATTCGCCACCCATGGTGAATGAGTCCCACCTAGGACCTAAAAATGTGTGTAGGGAAATATGCGGTATTTAATTTTGTTTATAAGGATAATACTCAAAAATACACTTAATTAAGCACATGAGAGCATAAAGGGATCAAATAAAGCATGAGAAAGTGATAAATAGTGAAGATAGAAAAGCATGAAAGCTTGTTACAAGACTATACAAAACTTCAAAATAGGACCTGTTGATGAATAAAAAGGTGATTTTTAGTTTAATTGTAATTAATAGAGGCTAGAAGAATGTAGAAATGTCTTACAACACTTTAGAAAAACTTCACAAGACATCATTACAATAATTTTATTTAGTTTGTAAGGGTCCAAGACCTAGTGTGGATGCATAAAATACCTCACGACACTAGATTAAGGCCTCATTAAGTCTAATTAATCATGAATTAATCCCATGTCAAGAAAAGGGTACTTTTTTCTATGGCACATTTAGCCCCCACTTTAATAAGAGGATTAACTTACTTCAAACTCACACTAAAGTAGACATTCAAAAGAGATAAACATGTAGGTCAAGCCCCCAAGATACAAAATCATGCAAAGGCAAGATGGAAAGAAAGATGGGATGAAAAAGATGTACTCACTCTAGGGCCATAGAACTTCAGGTCATCTGTGGGGTGAGAAGGCCACAACATACTCACTATGTGGCCATAGAACTAGTTGTTCGTGAGGTGAGAAATCCAAAAAGGTAAGACACATATGCTAGTTGGTGTGCAATCACAAACACAAATATGGCTATTGGGAAAAGTCATTCCACTGGGTGGGCTTCCCACTCAACCATATTAAATTTATACCTGCTAATATCTTTAACATGGCACCATAAAAGAAAATCAAATGATTTTGATACTTATGGAAAATAATGTAAGGATTGTTCAAAGGGGTTTTTCTTAATTCATGCAAGGTCTCATCTTAAGTAAGATTATGCTCAATGTCTCCACGAGAGGATAAGTACAAGATCTCATCCTAGGAAACATTCTACCTAATGCTTCCAAGAGAGGGAATCACAAGAAAAAGAAAATCAAAAATTGAAATGTGAGTGGTGGTGTATTCCCCCACTTTAAAGCAGTTGTGAGCACTCGTACTGCGGGTAATTTCTTTAGAGTAGAAGAGAAAGAAGAAGACATGAGAGCTTACTCAGAAATCCCTATGCCAAGTCATATGTTTCCAATAAGCTACATCATGAAATAGGGTAGTATGTCACACTTGATCCCACTTAAGGCATATCATCCACATCCCAAGCTTGCTCTTATTTTCTCATGAAAAAATAATTACAAGCCAAATGAGGCAACAACAAGTGACATACAAGGAAACCTGGCTAGTGAACCCATTGTCCCCACTTACTATAGGACAAAGGTGATCTGAAATGATTGATGAGATGAATGCTAGAGTAAAAATCAATAGCAATTAGAAGAATTAGATGAACCTACATAGGGAAGCATACCAAACTCATGGAAGTGTTGGATTTTATGACTCAAAGTAGTACACTCATTAGTGGAATGAAAATGAACTTTATGATATGCATAAAATGAATTCTTGTCATAAAATTTCTTTCGATTTTAGCGAGGGAGAGTGATCAAGTGATCTTGAAGAAGTCTAGACAAGATACCTTCTTGATCAAGAGGAAAAGGTGGTTGTGTGATTAGGGTGAAAGATGCATCGTGCGTAGTTGTCATGCCTACATAAAACTCTATAGATTGTGAGATTTTGTATTCTTCATCATAGGAGGATACAAAATTTAATGAATATGAATCATGAGAATTTTGTGAGATGATAGTTTGAACGTTGTGGGAAGGATGATATTCAAGGAAATTAGGTGTGAAGGATGAGTTAGGGGTATGTTGTATGAGATTGAATGAATACGGATAAAGGATGAGAGGGTTATGAAGATGTCCTATGGGATATGTATGTGTTCCATTGATCAAAGGTGATCGAATGAATAGTGTTGCATTCATATCCTTAGCAGGTTTGTTTTGATGTATCTCTATGTGCATGCAATCTAGAACAACTTTTTTTCCACAGTCCAATGCCATGATATTCTCCCTAGGAGGAGAGATTTTATGAGAAAAACAAGCCACATTTTCTTGAAAAGTAAGGCTTTGTTCTTCCATAGTAACTTTGTTTCTAGTAGGGGAATGATCAGGGAGGGAATGATGAATTTCCATAGTCTCATTCTCTTGTCTCATGTTATCTACCCTACAAGGAGAGCTTGTAACATGTTCATCCATGTTTGAGGTTTGTAAAGTAGCTTCATCACAAGTTTAGGAGGTATCAAGAGAAGAACCACTATGGTCTAAAAATAAATATTCCCATACGATAGGGAGACTAGGGAAGAAAGGATCAAGGGGGTCACGATTCTTAATAGGGGTATCTTCTAAGACCAACCTATCCTCTTGACATTGAGGAGGGATATTAGGAGATGAACAAATTTGATTGTCATGACCATGGAGATTAGGTAAGGTGATATTTAGGAATGTGTCTATGATCTAATGGTCTTGTTGTGTAAGGTCATCCAAAGGGGAATAGGGAGATGGAAAATCAATACTTTCAAGGCTTGTGACTTCATGCACAAAAAAAACCTTCATCATGAATAGGAGAGGTATTGAAAGAAAAACAAGAGTGTGTGTTATGATTGTCTACATTCCCATTCTCACAAATGGGTAATTTAAGATTGAGAATTGGACTAATGGATTGTTTTGTAAAGACCCTATTATGGTAGTCAAAAGAAAGCTCATAAAAGGGGGTATTATGCTTATAAAATCCATGTTTAATCAAATCAAGAGCATATCTTTTGAAAGAAAACATGCTAAAATGAAAGAAAGTACAATGCAATGCAATTTTCAGTTTTAAAGTGTTTGTTTAATGCAACAATTTGAAAATTATATTGTATGATTGGAAAAAGTGAAATGAAACCATGCATGAAAGGAGTTAATTGAATTGAAATTTAACAAAATGCATGCTACACAAATGTAAGTGACTAATATATACAAGTTAAGACACCAAATAGAAGCCTAAAAAAAAATTTCTGAGTTCAATAAAATGCTATTTCAGGGGTCAGAAGGGATTGATTTACCCAAGCTAGTAAATGAGTCCCAATATGGAATTTTTTAAAAAAATTCAGAAATTTGTGACTAATTTTATGTATTCTAAGTGCTACCATGTAGAGCTAAATGAAAAATGCAGAAATTCAGAATTTTTTAATGATCAAAGATGCAAAAATGTATCCTATTATGTACTTTTATTCATGCAGAAACAAAACTCTAGAATGCAAGCTAACTAAAGAAAAATGTAGCTCAAGCAAGTCTAGGGTGATTAAGGGACTCCAAAATTAGAAAAAAAAGGGATTCAAACAAAAACTTCACCAAAATGAAATGAAGGATTTTGGTACCCAAATCCTTTGTTTGCTCTCTTTTAGGGTTTTGCACCTAAAAGGGAAGGATGGACCAAAATGCACAATGTTCAATCAAGATCAATACAAGGATGGATGGGATATTGATGTGAAGTGTGTGTAGATGTCTTTGAATGCTTACAAATGTAAATAAATGAATGTGAACTAATCTAATGCAAGATGCTGGAAAACATAGTGTTGATTGCAAATATGAAATAGAAACCTAAACTAATGAAAACATAAATTGATGAAACTAAACAAAGTGCACCTAGAGGCAGATTACTATTGTTGGAAGGTTTCTGACTGTCAGGAGCTGAATTCTAACAAAACCACTTTTCAAGCCTATAGATGGGACTCATTATCCATGGGTAGTGAATTAGTCCACCTACAGGAATATACAAATTCAAAAATTTATTTTGTGGAGCTAGATCTACACTTTTGATTCCTACAGGTGTCCACTTCTGAAATTGTCAGATTCATGTCTAAAAGTGACTTTTTGTTGTTTCTTTCACTTGTTCAATGAAGAGAGGAATTTAACAACCTTGGAACTTGATCTTCAATGATTTCCAAGCTTCCAAAGGACCTAAATCTGCACACATAAGAAGAGAAAGAAAAATCTTGATTGTTAAGGCATGGGGGTTTGCCTTGGTCAAACCCCATTTAGGTAATTAAACCAAAATGATGAAAGAAAGGAATGAAACATGTAATAACTAAATAGATTATGTTTCCATGATAATAGATCTTGAAATTCTGCAACATAACATGAAGATTCTGCCATTGAATGTCCTTAGAAGCAATGAATTGTGATGTGAAATCCCTAACTTGCTTGATGAATGTTGTGAATGAGATTAAGAGATGAATGAGAGACTAAAGATCAGAAGATAGGAGATTTCAAAATGAGGTGAAAATCCATATTTATACAAACTTGTGGCTTAGTTAACCATTCATACCTCATCACAGGATGACATCAAGTGTTTTTGAATAAAATCCTAAAAGGAAATTTAAAATATTTTGAATTTGGGGCCAAGGGGGACTCATTCGCCACCCATGGCGATTGGGTCCCATCTAGGACCTAAAAAATGTATGTTGAGAAATATGTTGTATTTAATATAATGTTGTTTGTCGAGATAATACTAAAAAATACACTTAATTAAGCATATGAGGGCATAAAGGGATCAAATATAGCATGAGAAAGGGATAAATAGTGAAGATATGTCAAGAAAAGTGTGAAAACTTGTTACAAGACTTTACAACACTTCAAAATAGGACTTGTTGATGAATAAAAAGGCATTTTTTAGGTGAATTGTAATTAATAGAGTCTAGAAGAACGTAGAAATGGCTTACAACACTTCACAACAACTTCATAAGACATTATTAAAAGAATTTTATTTAGTTTGTATGGGTCCAAGACCTATTGTGGATGCATAAAATACCTCACAACACTAGATTAAGGCCTGATTAAGTCCAACTAATCATGAATTAATCCCATATCAATAAAAAGGTACTTTTTTCTATGGCACATGCATGGTACTTGGAAATGCCCTACAATATGATGTTCCTTTTTCAATGCGGTTAGACTGCCACCTTGATTCCATCCCTATAAAGAAAGTGAAATCAAGGGGGGGCATACATATACTCTCAAATTTAATTACTAGGAGTTAGATAAAATGATTTTTGGACAATTAATGAATTTGTGTTGCAAGATGAGGTTCCTAATAAATGAAGGTTTGCAGATAACTACATTGAGTGCTTCATTCTCTCATCTTTTGAATGAGTGTCCATTTATACAATAAAGTGCACTATTTAGAGTTCTTTAGCTTACACATGCACATAGAGTCATACGGGAGCTTAAGTGGGGGCTAAATGTGGCATAAAAAATTGGACACTCTTGAGAAGAGAGACAATTTTATGCTTAATTTGGACCTACTTTTGAGTACCCCTACATTATTGATCCTTCAAAATAACATTTATGAGGCCCTAAGACCCATTATTTTTTATCTAGAGGCCCATTTCACTTGATAAATCATCTAAATCCCGATAAAAAACACTTAATTCATGCATATCCTAAAAACCCACCTCCAAAAATCACTAGTGGGACCCATTCACCACCTTTAGAGAATGAGGCCCCTTTGGTGGAACCCATTCACCAAGGGTGGCGAATGAGTCCCTTCTAAGGGGAACTTCAAATTTGAGTGGAAATTTAATCAATTCAACTTAATTTTTGAATGGATGTCACCCTCTTAGGTCTAAATAACAAGAAACTTAGGTGTTGATGCCTATAAATACTCATTTTTCACATCTCTTAGTCATTTTACAAAGAAAATTCTAAATTCAAGACTCCCACAATAAGTTTCATTAGCAATTTCTACAATAAAGTTGAAGTTTAGGGCAACAAACTAGAATTTATACAGGTCTTGAAGCTCACCCTTCATTGAAGATTCAATATTGAAAATATTTAAAGATGGTTTCCTATGGTGAATCATGGAGAAATCTAGGTTGAGGAGATGCAACTAGTCATCAAATCACACCTAAAGACTTTTTTTAAAGTGATTCCATCTCCCATTTTCTCTATATCTTCATATTAAGGTTTGCATTTCATTTACATCTCATTTACATTACTTTTGATATGTTGTAAGGTTTCTAAAATTGAAGTCTTGCATCATTCAAATCACATTTGTATATCTTATTCTAGCACAATAGAATAGGGTTTTGTCATGCTTTAGATTTTCGTAGTCTTTGACACACTTTAGACTAGGTTTTTATACAAATTTTTATCCATTCAAGGTTTGATTCCCCAATTAGGGGTTTGACCAAGACAAGCCCCCCATTAGACAACAAATTTTAAGCTATTTTATAGGTATTTTATGAGATCTTGATCTGGATTCCCATCAAAAAGTGCTATACAGATGACAAGGTGTAGATCTGAGATCTGAATTTGCAGAAAATTGAAAAATTGTTGATTCATAATGGAGGGCGAATGAGTCCCACTTGTGGTGGCTAACAGAGTTAACTGTAGATTCCAGTACCTAGTAAGTAGAAATCAATTTTTGAGCAAAAAACCTTGACTTGGGATTGATTTGCCTAGGGTGGCAAATGAGTCCCAGTCAACTCAAAAGTTAACTTTTTCAGATTTTTAGAGTGCTTTCCAGTCATCTTCAATCTTACAGGTGCACACATTCTAAATTATAGCTTTTTGTTTAGTTTCATTTGCATTTTTGTTCATCCTTTTTAGTTTTTTGCAAACGAGGGTGTGTTTTCAAATATTGCAAATTTTATTACTTTTGCATTCATAATCAGTCAATTTCATCACTTAGTTGCATTTAGTCATAATCACTTCATGCATTCATTTATTTGAGTGAACCACCTAAATTTTAGTGTTCTATATCTCTCCTTTTAAGTGAAAAACCCTAAAAGTGCAAGAGAAATACATAGAACCTCAAAATTGTTGGTTCACTACCTTAGGGTCTTTTCTACATTTGTAGATTCATCCTTCTAATATTAATATGATCTATTTGATTTTGTATTTTTTATTTCTAATTCATTGAACTTTTCTTTATTTTCTCTACTCTCCACTCTACTCTAGAAATTAGTGATATTTAAAAAAAAATCAACTTGGATAAATTTGTTAAGATATATAAATTCAAATTGTTTATAAATAAGATAATTTTATTGAATTATTATTGTAAATTACAAAATCAAATATAAATATTGACAATTGAAGACACACAATATCTATATTATTTTGTTTTGAATAAATTTATATTATTATTTGATTACAATAGTTATGAGAGTAGTGGTTTTCTCGGATCTATATTCTCTTATCGAAGAAATCTCAAACATTTATTAGGATGGCTACTTCGCAGTATTGCTATTCTAACATGGTCTATAACAGAAACAAGCAAATCCCTTTCTACTCCAGTAGCAACCTCCGAAATCGGCACCCTCATGAAATACGCAAGTATTCTCGCAAGAAGCTTCGATTAAACATTGCCCCTTAAATGAACTGCTCCAGTGTTTGCAATACCCACGCAAGTCATAATCGATGGGCACTAGGAAACAAGTACATATTACAAATCAGTAAGAATATCAGACTTTTTTCTTAAAATTTCAACAACATGCATTACAACTATATTGGTTTCAACAAATAAAACCTATCTAGGTATAAAGCTACTAAAGAATGAATAAAGAGAAGAAGAACGCATGTTACCAGAAGCAAAAGCAAAAGACGCCGTGAGCAATAAAATCAGCAGACACACATATATGCCTTTGGCCATGTCGTCAATTACAGATATCCAAAGGTAATGTATTCTGTGAGAAATAGACTTAGCTATGGTGCTACTTATAGCCAGGGGAAAGCATTTTAATCCGTGTGTAACGGCAATAAACTTGAGGCATATGTCAATCATCGAATGCGTTAAATGCGTGCTTTATCGTGAATTATCATATATATGGACTCCTGATTCCATGATGTATATGTACACATTACCGAGTTTTAGGCAGATATAAGACCCTGTGTAAACTGCTTCTTCGTCCAACTTTAGTAAGATTGTCTTCCAAGGATCTTCTATCAACGCAAACAATTATAGATTACATATTTGCTGGATCGGTTACCAACATAAAATCATTGCTTGTAAAAGGATGCCAGACGCTTATGAATTCGGATTGACTCGGTTATCTAGTTCAGGATTTCAGAGCTTAATATCCCCCTAAAGTCAAGAAGCGGCAAGACTTCTTATCAAGTGTTACCCTAAAGAAAGCTTGATTCTGGCTAACAAGAACCAAAGTCCAGGACTCCACTTGAGGCGCACAATTCAGTCTGAAATTAACTACAAGAGATCGACGGTTCAGAAATTCTCTAAATACTGATTGGAATGTAATATCCCCGAGGATTATTTATGGATTTAATGATTACATCGAATTAACTTGAAGTCTACAGAATGGACGTCAGACTCAGGACACGGTTACCATGATTAATCCCTACGAAGTAAACTCTCAACAGTGAAGAGAGAATTTACCAACAAATTTCTTAGCTTGGACTAACTAGCACTTCATAAACATAGAGGAAGGTCAAAGAACCTACGAGGAACTATGGTATGACGAGGAGACTTTAGACTTCTCTCTCCATGACTTTCGGTATGTATTTTTAAAGACCTCAACATCTGTAATGTAGAGTGTTTGAATCATTTATTTAAATATTCTTAAACTCTTTAGTAGTCAATTCTAATTTTAGATTTCATTTATACTAAAAATGGTAAATATTTGTCTTATTTTTACTAGTCAAAAATGACCTTTGACAATTGAATTTGACTATATTAAAGAATAGTCATATTTGGACTATGTCCAAATCTTGTAAAAATTCAACCAAGCTTCACCAAATAAATTGTAACCTATCAAATTTCCTACTTATAGATTTCATGCATTTTATTGTAAACCACAAATCTATAAATATTGTAGGGATTAATGTATTGGAGGATTCATTAATCCCTAGCGGGATTTATTAATGAACCCTATGTTATTAATTTCTTTCATGATATTTCAGGCTCTTCATATTTATTTCCATGACTTGGACTGATTGGAATTATTGACAGTTAATAATTTTAGATCAAAATCTTGCTAATTTATGTATTTTTCTTGACTATTTAATAGTGATTTGTTTAGTGGCTAATATTCACCAATTGGCTAATAGTTGAAATTTGGGAATCCAAAATCGGCTAATAGTTCGAGCTACAACATGACTTGAATTGCCAATTTTTTACAAAATTTTATGACAATCTTATTTAAATCACCAAATAATTTATTTTATTAGAAAAATTAACTCAAAAATTTTCCATAATTATTAGTTGCTTTAGGACTATATTTATAATCTTTACTTTCCACCATTGATTTATAATATAATCTAATGTCCGTTATATTCTATGAGGTGAAATGCACTCATGATCTATAATGCTCCTGGGGCCCACAATTTTGGGTCTCATGAGCATTATAGATTGTGGGTAAATTTTACCTTACAAAGTACAATGAGGGTTGTTACATCAATGATCTAAAAGAAAATTTGAGCCCCATGATAATTACAAATCATGGGTACATTTTACCTTGCATAATACAATGAGGGACATTATATTATATTTTAAAATAATGATGGAAAGTAAATATTATGGTCTACCCCTTCAACCTATCGATAATTCCCACCCTTGGGCCCCTACTTTTCCATGAGAATTATTTTTAGATTGGATAGATTCACTATCATAGTTAATGATTTTCCTATTATTCTTCAAGATTTGCCAATAGAAATTAATATTTTTTCCTAAAATAATGAAATATTTGAGAGGATTTTATATCATTTTTTGAGGGGGGTTTCATAAAGTTATCACTACTAGTTAATAATTGAACAAATTAGAGAACACAATTACATCTCTCTTCAAAGAATATTTTAATTCTTGAATCCTAAGTAATTGGATTTATTAATTTCGAACAAGATATTATAATTCAATATGCAGAATTACTTTGATAATGTTCATCAAGCTTTGTATAAGAGCTTGTAAAAATATTGAGCTTGTTATAATGCACATTTAAAACCTGGTACATGATCTCTATCTTTCTTTATGTTACATTACAACTTAACTATTAAGTTAAAAAGGATTCCCCTTCTAATTTTCCTTAGCTAAATTTTCACATGAAATACATAGAGATCTAGAATATTCACAACCAATATTCATATTAAAAATATACACAATAAATAATATAGATTTACATATACAAAACTAGTTGGAACATTTTTCTTTCTTTTTATGAAAATGGGTCATACAATATAATTTTTTCTACGAATAATTACAAATATATTTTAATAATATGATAAAATATTGAAATATCCTGAAATGATTAAAAATATGCACAATAAGTAATATAGATTTACATATACAAAACTAGTTGGAACTATTTTTTATTTTTTTATGAAAATGGTTCATTCAATATAATTTTTTCTATGGATAATTACAAATATATTTTAAGAATATGGTAAAATATTTAAATATCCTCAAATTATTAAAAATATCCAAACCTAGAGTGTAAACATGACATCTATATAATTTTTTCCTCAGGAAAGGAATGGAGTTTTGTTTACATATATAATCCAAGAATTTTCATCCTTTTCTCAAATAGGAACAAACGAAATATTTCAAGTTTAGATGGAATTTGTAGACATGTTATAAAGGGCTTGAAAGGTCTAGAAATAAAAGAGGAATGGATAAATAATTGGGTTCAAGAGGTGGAAAGGAAGAGGGATTTCAAAATTAGGACAATCTTGAAAGGAGCACAAAAAATATTAAATTTCAAACTCTAGAATGAGTTGAGATATGACGATCTAGAGCACTAAATGAAATGAGGATATGATTAAATATATTAATTGTTTATCATGTTTGATGAAATAGGAAACATTACATAAAGTGCATGGGTGCATAGTTCTCCTAAAACTCTAAAATTCAAGGAATAGAAAGGATTTGGAGAAATTGGGCTACAAAGGACATAAGAAAAATGTTTCTTGATTTTGGTGTTTTAGGAAAACCCAAAACTATTCCTCTATGTGAAAATTTTCTTAGAACACCTAAAAATCTATGACCTAGGAAATGAAAATGTGTCATGAGATTGAAAAGAGTAAGGAGGAAGGTCTTTGGTGTTGAAAGGATGTATAAAATTTGAGCACTATTAAAAAGGGATTAATGGGGGCTAAGGATCATGGTTTTAATTGAACTCAAGATTTCAACTCTTGGTGCAAATGTGCTAAGTATCCTTCAAACTCTATAACCTAACAAAGAAGAGAAAAAACTATCTAAATGCAAAAAACAAATATATATATATATATATATATATATATATATATATATATAGACCAATGTCCCACCAACTCCATAATGAACAATAATTATAAAATTTTAATATGAACCTAAAACTATTAAATACAAGATTAAAATTATTTTTTACTTTACAAGGGATTTGAAGAATAAGAGAAACTAGGTATAAATTTTGATATCCTTAAGAATTAAGAAAATCCTAAAATGGCTTGAAAATACCTATGAAAGGGCCATGTTACAACATATTGACCATGAAAACATTTCTCAACCAGCTTCATAAAGGGATTTTAGATAAAAAAATATAAATAGAAACCCTTAGGAAATATTTCACTAAGGGAATAGAAATTATCTTAGGTATAATATCAAAATGAATTTCCCCTTTTGGCTTCTATCCTCACTTGAGAAATCTATTAGAAGTTTCCAAGATAATTGCAAGAAATTACACATCCATCAAGGCCTTATCTATTGTCTCTGTAAGTTTCATTATGCGTTACTTCCCTCCTATGCCTCTATTTGAAAGAACACTTTAACCATTCATGACCCCACCAATCCCTCTATGGATCCCAACCCCTCTATTACTTGGGATGAAACCACTCCTACCATCTATCATACCACTTAATCTTGGGTAAAATCCTCTATCAATGTAAAAACCCCCGACCCCATCAAATGCACCTGATTGTCAGAACCCATGCCTATTTCTACTTCTAGGTCAAGTAAGTTTGAAAAATCAAATGATGAATCATGGAATCCCATACCAACCAACTCTCCTATGCACTGTTATGCTCATGTGAATATCTCTAATGTTCCCAACACCCCCTATTTGTAAGCCTAACCCTCAAAATTCTCCTAACCTGTGCATTAATCTAGAGGAAATTGAAACTAAACCTAGGTTGATTTGTGTCCCTACTTCCCCCTTCCTAAGAAATCAATGAAATTTCAAAGACTATTAACATCCAAAAGGATATCATGAAGTGGATTTTGGGCCAGTTGATCAAGGCTAAAGAAAGAATCCAAATTTTGGAGGGCATGGTTCTCAAGTATTAGGTGTTGTAGCTAGGGGAGGTGTAAGAAAAGGAGCACTAGGACATGATATCCTCTTTGGCCAAGTCGTTCGAGAAGTGGGAAAGGTGGGAAAAGGAATTGGAAGATTTGTGTACCATTGTTGGTGTAATGATGGAAATAGGGTTCCAACTTTTTGGGAGATGAAACATGTAGGGGGGATGAGAACCTCCTATTTCATAACCATTACACTAAAGGAAACCATGGAGATCTCAAGCTTATGGATGAAATTATAGAAAGAGATATACGATAGGGGTGTTTTAGGATATGATTAATGACTATAGAGGGGTTCACCACCAAGCTAGATATGGCTTGGAAATACTATTGATATGTAAGATCTAATGTTAAATCCTAATGTAATGAAAAGCTTCACTAGATGAGCTACAAATGCATGTAAATCAGAACAAAAATATGAGAGATTAGAGGTGTGAAATTGAAAACCTATAAGAGCTTCATTAAAGACTTGAAATGTAAAAAATGATAAAATTAATGTCTTCTAGGACTCATACACCATTCTAGGTGATTTAGTCCCACATTAGGGTTTATAGGCAGGAATAGAAATCTAGCAAAGACAAGTTTGGAACTCCTGAAATATCTAAACTTCATTGTACTAGGAATCATATGACAAAATTTTTGTATCAGTCTAGTTTAAATTATCTAAAAAAAATAGGACTTGAATTTTCTCTTCAATCTCTAGTCAATCCTCTCAACCTAGTATTTGGATCTGAAATACTAAATTTTTCTTTGTAGATGTCTTCCAATGATCTTATAAACTTGGTGACAACTTGGAAAAATTTGTAACTTGAAAACTTCTTTCCAATATTTCTCTTCAATATTCCTTCAACCTATGTTTGAAAATCACACACTAAAGAGATGGAAATAATTTCTTTGTTAGTAGAAAGAGGTTTTCCTTGGTCAAACCCTATTTTGGTAATCAAACCTTGTAATGAAATAAAATCATATAAAGGAATGATGAATGCACAAAATGTAATGTTGCAACTCACCAAACCCTAGAAATAAAGTGTTGAAAATATGTATGAAGTGGCTCCAATGGATGTAGATCTTGACTCTTGAATGTGATGCATCTTTAAATGAATGCTAGCTCAAGAATCATGAAACCTACATCACAAATGTTCACTCAAAAATAGACATGGTGCATCATGACTTTGACATGATTCTTGATGCTTGAATGATGCTCTAAAACACTTGATAAACAAATCTTGAATGCTCTTGAATTCTCTTGCAAGTGCTCATAATCACAATTTTTCTATAAGAATGGTTCATCAACTTGCTTCAAGTTAGCTAGCATTCTATTTAATGCTTTCGAATGCTCTTTTAAGTGCTCATGATCACAATTTTTATATAAGAATGATTGATCAACTTGCACAGTGTGTTATGCAAGGTGGCCATATAAAAAAAAATGTAAATGCAAAGTAGTTTCAAGAATGTTCAAAGGATTATTTCTTAGTTCATGTAAGGTCTTAGCTTAGGGGACAATGTGCCTAATGTCTCCAAGAGAGGACCAATCAAAGAATAGAAGATTCATAGCTTACGGGTTGTAGTGTGTCGCACCAAGCCACTAAGAGGAAAATAGTATGCTAAGAGAGATCACTCTCTTGAGGAACATCAAACCCAATTTCATCCACAAAGTGAAAGATGCATCACATGAAGTAAGAATACTACACCATGAAACATGAGGAATGTGAAAAGAATAATGTGCATGTATGCCCCCACTTTAAAGAAATTTCTAAATGCAATTCTATGAGAAAATAATTTACTTTAGAAAGTGATACCTACTAACATTAAAGAATACATGAGAGCTAACTTGGAAATCCCTATGCCAAGTCTTATGTTTCCAAATAAATCTATGTCATGAAAAGGGAAGAGGGGTTTCTCCCAAAAATAAAAATTCCAAACACATTGAAGGGAATATTAGAGAGCTCGGGACTATCATCATTCTCAAAATACTCATAGATCTAGAAGAATGACACAAAGAGAGCAAAAAGAAAAGAAAATCCTTTCAGTTCCACATGGAAGAGACCTAAAGGTCTTAACGCCTTGCAACATGCCCAAAAGGAAAACACAAGATAAAGAAAAGGTAAAGGAAAAACTTTTGTGTCAACATGGAAGAGACAAGAATGTCTTGATTCCTTATGTCATCCCCAAAAGGAAAACATAAGACAAAGAAAACATAAAGGAAAAGGTAAAATATTTATGACATAGAGAAGAATGTAGGTACAAATAGAAGAATTTCATAAAGAGAGAGAAACATCAAACAGGACAGCATGACAAATCACATTATGCACATGCAATCACATGAAAAATAAATAATGAAAAAGACTAGTAAGGCACATACGAGTCAACCTAGATGAGAAGTCATTTGCATTCCAATCATGTTCATTGTATACATGAGGATGAAAACTAGCCAAAGCAACAATGAAAAATGAACTACTAGTACAAGGCTATTGAATTATTTCCCCCTCTTAGTGCAAGCGAAGAATGAGCCAAGGTAGGTGAAGAGAAAGAGCTCCTTGCATTTTGAGATTATTTTAAACAAGCATATAACATGTAATATTGAGAATATGAATAATCTACAACTATTACATGCAAGGTGTTGAAGGATATGCTTCAAGGGACTATTTCTATGATATCCAACTTTTTACATATTTATTGTAAAGCATGACACTCATCAGTACTATGGGAAGAAATCTATGATATTGACAATGTGATGTCCTTGTATTATTAGGATTTGGAGCTCGATCTTGTCTTATGGGTGGTAATGTAATATGTCCTCAGAGTAGAAGTATCTATAAACTCCTTTCAATGTCAGTTGGTGGGTAGGGTAACTATAGTTTCTTTAGTTTTTAAGGTCTTTTGTGCTTGCTAGATTCACCAATTTCTTGAGTTGCATGTTGACGATGAGGACCTAAGACGATCATCTCATCCTTATCATTGTTACAAATCATTGGTTGTTCTTTAGGAAGGAAATTCATATCAGGAGGAGGATCTTGATATCCTAACCCTTTTATATTTTTGGTAGGAATTTTCTCTAAGAGTTGATGAATTTCATGTTCACTTGTTGTATCACATCTTTGTTTACTCAATATTGTAAATACTTTTCCATATGTCTCTTCCAGATTGATAGGATTGTTGGTCACTTTGGTAACATAAAATGGTTGAATGTTTGTTTGACTAAAGCAACTAGGTTAACCTATTGTATGAAAATTAGGCTCAAATTGTATCTTAGTTTCATGATGTAAGTAACCAAAGATATCAAGTGGTGGTATTATAAGGGGTTTTGTTTGTCCCATGGATGGATGGAAGGATGCATTGCTCTCAAGGTTGTTAAAGGGGGACTCATATGCCAAAATTGGCATATGAGTCCCATGTGTATTAAACGTAAATTAATTCAAATTCTTGGTGTTATTTTATCCTCCTAGATCTGATGTTGGCTTGTAGTGTTGTAGTTTAAAAAAATTTGACATAAACAAGTATAGATACAAGATTATTTTACTCATGGGTATGTGCAAGATCATGATGGTTCAAAAAGTGGCAATATAATGGGTATGTGGCTGATGACTTTTTTTACCAAAAATTGATGAAATGAAAAGGGTTTTTAACAAAGATTCTTGGATTTTGACCAATATGAATTATTCTTTACTTTGAATTTAATAAGTAATTATTATTCATTTTCTATTTGAATTGTGATTAAAGTCTTGATTTATAAGACGATTGAAAAACATCTATAGCT
>VDFB02003126.1:0-25125 GCA_007258455.2 Sequoia sempervirens
TTGTATACTTTTCATAACAATGTTGCTCATTCATGTGGTTTACCTAGGAATGGCAAACATCATAGTTATTCAATAACTTTGTAAATTATGAAAATTAGCCCTATGGTGAATAGGATGACCATGCTAAATAAGACAAAATTGAGACACATGGCATGTTGTATGATATGGGGTATTATAGTCATGAAAAGATAAAAGATGATATGGGGCATGGTACTCACAAAAATACAAATTGGTTAAGGATGTTAGTTTAGTAGAATAGCCTAATTTGAGTTAGTAGGTGAGATGTGCGAGTAACTACTTTGGACACATCTTGGAATAGGCCATGGGGGGATTTTGAATTTGTGCCACTTTATAGAAACTATCTTGGTTAGGTTTCACGTGTTAGTCCATAATTTAGAAACCACTAGTGGTTTCTAGGTTACCCTCCTGCCTATATAAAGAAGACATGGTATATTAGTTTAAACATCACAAGCTTGAATGTGGAGAGTATTAGTTGTATTCTTCAAGTATTCAAAATATTTTTCTACAACACTTGTTCTTATGCAAGGTTATACTACTAAATTATCTTTCAAGTTGAAGATTGAAAATATTCTAAGAACTATCTTCGACATTATATTGTAGTCTTTTTGTTACTATTAATACATTAAAACTCTCTTCTTGTTTAGTTTTCCCTCAAATTTTTCTATAGTAAATCTTGCTTTCTTCTCTTTTGAATTTAAGTGTCATTACTCTATTAAAATTGTTATAGATAAGGTCATCTTGTATTACTCTCTTGATTGGATTAAGTAGGAAATTATAATTATTTTTCTTTATTTAATTATGTTTAGTTTTATTGGCTTTAAACTCATGGGAAGCCACCTCCCTAGAGATATGACTTTAATTCATGGCTCCCTTGTGCACTATCAAGTGACTTCAAAAATTGTTTTCAACCCTAGTGCCCTTAATGTACCCCTCTCGTCAAATTGACTAGTCCTAATCCCCTTGAGGATCTCAATGTCTAGTGTTGCATAAATAAGTTATCTAAGCTCCTCTTCTACCTATTTTAGGATGTTGTCACATTGGGTTGTGTCACTTGCACCCTCTTTTATCAATCTATTCATACACCATCTCTCATTCATACAACACATAATCACATCATCTCCATTTTTTGCATCTAAGATTGCAATCATAATGTCATTCATTGAATTGTAAATGTTGCCAACAATAATTGATGATGTTGGTACCTAGTGGGCTAACCTAAACCATGTTGACTAAGAAAAATTTTATAGCCAATTTTTGGGTTTTCATTAGGTTAATTTGTGGGTCCACATGTAAGTAACTAGAAAACTAGTGAAAATGTTTAAAAATTATTGGCAACTTAGGTCAAATTGTCAAGACGGTAGTAGACAAGCTAGCTACTATGTTGTGGACAAATAGATTGAGCCACTTCTATGAAAAACGTGACATGGAAAACTACTCCAAAATCAATGTAATTTTAGGAAAAACAACTTAGTGCAAGCTACCACTAACATAGATAAGGAAAAATGAGAATGGATGCTTCCATAGGACTTTGTAGGTTTGTCAAAGTTGTGAAAAGTGCAAGAATGTTTGATGGCTAAGAATGAGTGTGAAATAGCGTGTTATAATGTATTATTTGTATAAGTTGACATTGTATTGGGATAACATGGCATGGAATTACTTACCTATATGTTTAGAATTACTTGAAAGTAAAGGGAATGTATAGAGAATGTGAAAATATACAAGCAAATTAACTTCCAAGAGAATATTGCAAAATTTTCTTGAAAGTAAAGGGAATGTATAGAGAATGTGAAAATATACAAGCAAATTAACTTCCAAGAGAATTTGCAAAATTTTCACTCAAACAAAAATGGTGACTAAAACTAAAACATCAATTGAAGAAAGGGATTGGAACATTTGAAAAATAAAAGGGTCAATGATCAAAAGTAAAGAAAAGTTTGAAGTGTGCATGTGAATGAGTTTGCAAGGGAAACAAAAATGTTCCAAATAGAAAAAGGCACGAAGGATAAAAATAACAATAAAATGACTAACACAATAATAATTGAAAGAATCATAAAGCAAAAGCAAGCATGACAACATGTGCAAAAAAACATCATATTCAAAGTGGGTCATTTTGGAGTGCAAATAACTTACCTCCTCAAACTAGTGGACTAATTACTAGGAGTTGCCACAATACCTAAAAAGGCATGTAGAATAATTCACTATTGTATAGGGTAGAGATTAATGTCTTTACCCGGCTTACATGGTAGCCTATAATGTATGTTAATGTAGAGGCAAGGAGCTCTAGTGTACTTTGAAAAACAATTCATTAATTCACAAAAACAAGAGGCAATAGCAATAGATTAGATCATACACATGGGAAAACTTAGTGTATGCATAGGCAAAAGATGCTAAGATCATGTGATTAGTGTATGCAAACCAAAGCACTCCCAAGATTGTTTGAAGCAAACCAAGAAAAAACAATAGGGCTATGGTCTCAAAGAAAATTGTGGAATTGAGGTTGGATGGGGCAAAATCCCACCATATTTATCAAAAGGTTTGAGATCCATGGTTTGGCCCATAGAATTGAAAAAAAATGTTTGCCCCCCTAAAACCTAAAGTTCCACATAAATTAAAAAAGTCATAAATCCATGTAAGTGATATGAAATAAACCAATTTTTGTTATAGGTGAAATGCAAGGTCTTAGATGAACAGAAAATAAAACTCCAAAAAATGTTGCAAACATAAATGATATGAAATAGACCATTTTTTTGTTATAGGTTTAATGCAAGGTCTTAGATGAATGGAAAATAAAACTACAAAAATGTTGGCAAACAAGTACTTATGTTGGAAACACACTATATCTCGAGGAAAAAGAACTAAAATATGTCATACTTTATCTCGAGGAAAAAGAACTAAAATATGTCATACTTTGAAAGTTTGACCCATAGTGATTTGCAGGCTTGTCCCTGAGTACAATTAATCTTTGTAACATAAACGAAATGAAATATATCCATTTTTTGTAGGTAAAAAGCAAGTTACTATATGCATGGGAAAAAAACTATAGAAACGTCAACACAAACGAGAAAGCTTCTTTCCATAAATACTTATATCGGAAACACACCAATTCTCGAGGAAAAAGAACTAAAAGACATCATACCCTACATTCTAATTCCCAAAGTGCCCACAGTGATTGGTAAGCTTGTCCCTTAGAACAATTGGAAAAAAAATCTCCAAACTTCATGACTTTCGCTTTGCTGATTATGAAAATCGAAGCTCTGCCTTGTGACATTAATGTAAGATAGCATTACACGTTTTTAATCGTCCAATTCAAGCAATATATTGTCAATGTCTATAATGAAATGTTTATATATATCAAACTTGACTATCTCCGCTGCCATGGCTTTGTGAGATAACAATAGCGAAAGTACTAATATTATTTTCCTACCCATTGCATGTTACTTCCACTTGGATGTTCCGAGTCTGGGTTCAACTCCACAACTATCTCTTGTAAAAACAACCTCTATTATATTCAAGTAAGCTCAATTCTTGTAACAATGTCATCACAGAATCCTAATAGTTTTACCGTGGCATCACACCTTTGTTATGCATCTTGAATTACTTTTCTTAAAAATGTGGACCTAATGAATTATTAGATTATTTAATTCAATTTAATATAAAGGTTACAATTTGGAACCATCACAATTAGTCAGCAAACTGGTAAACAAGCAAGCCCCATTTTAATACGTTACTGTCTTTTATTTTTCCTTTGAAGAATTAGACAGTTTTGAATTGGTAACTATTTTTTCTTACCCTCATCATGTAGTTATTATATAGTTCAGTCCAGCAAGATATTTCTACATAACTGTAAAACAAAGATGCATCATGTTGAAAAAATTATTTATAGAATACAAATGAACTCATGTACATGAATCAATGCAGATGATGCTCCATCAGGGCTAAATCTTGAATTAAAACAATGGAAAAGAATAACCAATAGAGATGTAAATAATTGGGTTGAAATTCCTTTGCCGTTATGAGAAACTCATTTGATACTTGAATAAGAGGCTGTTATCTGATTCTTTCAAAAACAGTCACCAGTAAACCAATGTTAATCCTTCATTGTGGACCAAGAATGCTATATGGAGAACATAATCCATGGTTATAAAGATAAGGGCATGCAATTTGTTCTTTGGTCTACATCTTTGATTTTGATTTTGGGCATTATGGGTTGGATAATACAGAAAACGATGCCAAACCATTCCAATGATCACCCAGGCTTGCGTGTGTTTTTTAAAGGAAAGTATCCCACTGTTCCAATTTTTATATGCCTCGTGTCAGGTTCCAATCAAACCTTTGTAACGGGCATAACTCATGATCAATGAGAACACTGCAGCACAAAAAATCCCTGTAAGCAGAACCACCTGTTTGGACAAGCATATCATACATAGTAGCAATTGGTTATTGGTTATTTAACATAAAGCAAGCTGGCTCGGGCCATAAATGTGACAGTGGGTTTTGAAGAAAAGAAACTATAGACAAAAAAGTTTCAGGGCTCTTTACCCATTTGAACATATATCCATGATTGTTGTTCCATGGATATGGAATATTCACCCCAAAAATTCCAGCCACCAATGAGTAAATAGAGACCACAACCGTTGCTGAACTTAGCACCAACTCTAGCTGGAAAATAAAATTCAGAAAGAATGATAAGGAGCACAATTTTTTCTGTAAATGAAAATCAAAACAATTTAACTGAGCAAAAAGCTAATACTCAGATAATCGCTCTACATTTATTTCATTAAACTGTGTCATACACAATCGTTAGACCTCACTCTAATCAGAAGCCCTAAAACTAGGAAGCATCTAATATCATTGCAATCATGTGGTCTTTACTAGAATCTAGAGAATTTTGCTCATTAGGAAAATTCATACTTCAAACATTTCACGATAAACATAATCTTACTGAGTGATTCGAAAACATAATATTAGCCAGCAATTGCTCCTCTTCATGTCAGTGTTAAGCAGAAGGTAATGAGAGAATAAGGAAATTTAATATTTACTTAAGAAAAGAACAAAGATATGGAAGAAATCAAATTAAAATACACACATTCAAATATTAATTTATTATATGTGAAAAAAAGACATAAATTTTCAAGTAAAGAATATAAAATTTATCAATTTATTATTTTATATTAATTATAATTAAAATTCGCCCCTTACCACTTAATTTCCAAGGACATGAAAAAAAAATGTAGTTATGCATGCAACTTGGAGAACAAATATTTGTCCTCCAAATTTAAAAGCCAAATGTTGCCTTGACATGATAATTAATACGAGATTGCTAAAATAAAGGCATGTCAACCAAATATGAGAAAAACCTACTTATTGAATTTGAACTATACAGCAGGGCAGCAAATAAGAAATTATGATCAATAGCACCAACATGAAATTTAACAAAAGAGTTTTGTCAAGATCTCAAGAACAAGCTATTACCTGGATGAGCTGATTACGATGATTGTCAAGCTGCAAAACAAGAATAGAATGCACTGGTCACTAGCATCTTCTAAACTCTATAGCATGTAAATATGACTTTGTCTATGGTTATCAAAGAAAATTGTTCCCAAAATCAGATAAGTACCTGAATATTGATGTAGTCTTCTGTGTCATCTATATACTCACGGAGCTGCAAACGACAGACAACAATTTAGTTTTCAGGTCATATAAAAAATTTCTAAAATAAATACATGTGCCCTTGCATACAACTATGTCGATATATAATTGGGGATCCTGGAATAACTTGAGGAAACATTAAATAGGTTTCAGTGTCCATCTTTAAGGTCTTCTCAATGCCTAGTTTCAAACTTTCAAGTCACTTTCAGAGTCACAGGTGTAGGAGTTCTTCATTGCTTGTATTCCTCTTCACTGTTACAACTCAGTCACTACTCTCAACACTCTAAAGCCTTTCATCCAACAAGTCAGGATATAGTGAATACTGTTGATATTTCACAAATAATAAGGAAAAAGAAAGGTTTAATAAAGAAAAGGTATGCATCAATGAGAAAGAACAAATTGAAATAAATAATGCAAGCCAAGGAAACTAGAACACAGTAAAGAAAACATAAAGGTAAAATTGGGCACAAAAAATGTTTAGGAACTAACTGATTAAGAAGAAAAAACCAATTGAACCTTTCTAAATGAAGAGGATTCCAAAGAGAAATAAGATTTTTATCCAAGATGAAACTTTCAGCAAAGAAAGAGTGGAGCCAGATACACAACATAAGCAGACACAAAGGATTTTTTCAGTGAAAGGAACAAAGAAACTTCCATTGGTGGTAAGGTTTCAAACAAAAGCCAAATTAGTAACCAAAGAAAAGTGCCAGGATACCTAAACACTGACAGTGGCCACGGAAAAAGTTATATGAGACAACCTCAATCCACAGCCTAAGTAAAAGATGATACCCTTCTACTAATATGAAGTTTGTCGACAAAATTAAGAAATGTATAAACTGGAGAGAGTTCATTATTTTCCTCTCGAAAAGGCACCTATTGCTAGTATGTTCTTGAAATCCTCTGGTAAACAAGTGTTATTTCATCATAATCGTGGACATGGATCATATTTGTTGCATCATCTGCAAGAAATAAATTCTACTCATACCTAGTCAGATTATATGCTTCCCACCTTGACAACAACCTACCAGTGCATCTATATGCTGCATGATTGAAGCCAGAAACACAATTTCTGGTTTAGACTACTACAAAGACATCCTAACTGACAAAGCCACTGTCAAGAAATCCAGATGTAGTTCCCTTAAGGCAATTATTCCTTTTGAACTGTCTTTTGCCAGAGTTCCCAAAAACCATTCCATGCAAGCAAACCTAGAGATCACTATTACAAAAGCAGTGTAGCTTTTTGAGATACTACTTGGCAATATCCATACATCCCACAAAAAATTTAGACATGGAAAGAGCAATTGAGACCAATCTGGGGTGTTATGCTTCATAAAAGAATTCACACAGATGAACTACAGTACCTCTTAGAATCTACAAAGAAAGGTAACAGTTGCATCTTACATCATTCCAAACAAAAAATATTCATATTTGGCTCTTTTATGCCCTCTGAATTGGAAGCTCTGCTCTCTCTCTGAGAGTTAAAATAGCCACATTGATAATAAATTATTAATTGTCTGGTATTGTGTAGATGCAGGGAGAGTGCAAGACACTATAACCAGAAAAAGTAAGCAGTTGTCGAGCCAGAACTGTTTTATGTATTCAGTCATGAATCTGGCCAATATAGAAAATGGAGAGGTCGGGCAGAAGGAAGCATGAAGGAAACTAAGGAGCAAACTCAGCTCATTGAAGTCAGGTAAATTCAGCTTAAGGGTAACAGCATTTTAACTATGCAGCATGACTTGGCTGCATAGAAACTGCAATCCAAGTGTGGATTTTTGAGAACTATGGCAAGGACAGTTAGGGGATTTGAAAGGGATTTCTTCACTAATGGATTTGGAAATTGAATTCTAGTATTAAACTTCCTTAAATGATGAATGGTGAAAAGTTATAAGTCCTATGTTACACCAAGTTTATGGGATGGGAACAAGGTGACACATTTCCAGGACAGATTATTTGGGAGGCCATTTTTCAGAGGACAACAGGGAACATCTATAAAAAAATAGGGAAATTTTAAAAATAAAAGAAACTTCGAATATTCATATGATAGCATTGATAAGGCATTCATCATATATATTATAGAACCTTATATAAAATTAGAGCTGAATTGAGATTTCAATTGAGAGTTGACTACACAAATTAATACATGTCAAAATTTCATTGCTTTCAATATCAATGTACATATATATTATATATAAATTACAAACCTTAAGGTACATGCAATTTTTCATAATTTAGTTGCTTTTATAGTTTGGAATATAAAGTTTGGAGCATGCTAAGCCTTCCCTTAAGTATTTTGTGTTGTATTCCATATTACTATCATACTATAATAGTATGGTCAGTATAAGCAAAATTATAATTTGTTTATAAGCTTCTACTACAACCAAAGACAAGAACTAACTGGACCCTATAGAATCAGTAATGCATTCTTTTAATTCAAAGTATAAAAGATGTATTCAAATGAAATGTCCAAATCTATTTGTAGGGCATCGCCTCTACTAAGAGAGATCATGGAGTCTTCCAAGCTCTCTGTGACATATCCTTTATAAATATCTCATGAAAAAGTAGAGATGTAATGTTGACATCCAATCTCTCTAATCACCAGTTCATTCTCAGAAGTATTGAATGTAACCCTCTTCATTGTTGCATCTTGTGAAGGTTTTGAAGATGTAGTCCCATTCAATGATCTGAAAAACACATTTTTAATGGAAGACACCCTTAACAATTCAAAAGCAGATAGACCAACTTTAACTTTTTCAGTTCTTCTGCAACATACTCTAGCATTTGTTCAAGTTCAAGTTCAGATTGGTTACTCTTAGTGCAATCAGACAGTCCTCCTTTGGTGAGATTAGTTTGTCCATTCCTGGAAAAGTATTGAGTTGGAACCTTGGGATAGGAGGGATTGTTGCTCGCATTTGGATCTAGAGGTATGTTGAAATTATTCGGTGGTATCGAAGTGGTGAATGGGCCACCATCCTTCCTGTTTCGTAGATTGTAGGGTGTTGAGCATTGATGGAAAATGTGGAATTCCTCAAGAATTTACGTTTAAAAGCCACCCCATAGCATATAAAAACCCTTGAATATCATAATATTTACCTACTGATCAATATTCCTAGGTATTCTTTGTTGTATTATATATTTGTTCCTAGTGCTTCCTGCATTTGTTTTTTAATTTTCTGGTTGTTTTTAAGTGGGGTCGACTGGCCATCCCTAAGATGGTCAGGGACATCATTGACATCCCTGGTTATCCTTGGGACAGCCAACCATCCTCGAATTTCTGCAGCATTTCCAGGGCATTTATGAGTAGAGCTGAGGGTCAGGGGTTAAAAGGGGGACCTTTATGAGGTGTCTCTGTACAGGTATGCCTGCAAAAAGGTAGGGGATGTGTCTCCATGTTTCATAGGTTATAACAACAAAAGGGCGAGCATATCACCAAAGCTATTAACTATGGAGGGTGCTGAGTTGATTGCTCATCTAGATATGTTTGGATTGTACAGTAGCTAAATACCGTAGAATAGGAAATGAGATAAGAATATCAAGTCATGATTCTCATGGGTAATAATTTGCAGGAAACAGTAAATCAAAAACATTTATAATTTTATTTATTCATAATGGTTCCTAATAGCAAAACTCGAGCACTCAAGACAAATATGTCTTGTATTCTTCATGAATGCATTGTTAATTTCTCCATATGTTCAGGAATGCCACTGATAAAAAATTAGGTCTATCTGAGCATTCCAAGTTGAGAGGTAGTCATCTAGTTTTGTTTGCTAAGCTAGATAATTAATTCTATGCATTTATAGTTCAAATAGTTCTTAACTTGGGTTGTCATGGAGACTAATTTGAGCACTTATTCTAACTTCTACACTGATATTGAGTCCTTTTCTTATATTCGGACTTCTATTGTTAACTTGTTTAGTGGTCTAAATTGTTATAGCTTGTTTCAACAAGTCAACAATTCTTGAAGGTGCTTTCCTCTTGTGTGAAATGGTAATTGATTGGATTACAAAAGGAGAGGAATACTCCTTAAATAAGAAATTACAAATGATGTTTCTAAATCAGAAACAATCGAGAACAAAAACAATAAACAGAAAGTTGTAAAAACTAACCGAAAGCAAACTAAACTAACTAAGATGACCATTACACACTAAATATAACAATATTACTTTAATACCCTCCTTTAATGGTCATTCTCCTAACTACACCAAGTTAGACCCTAAATTTTACAAATTTGTCCTAACTTAGGCAATCTGATCCTCAGTTGGAACATACTGCAACATCTTTGATCCATCTTGAACAAGCTGTCGTGTGAAGTGACAATGGAGCTCAACATGTTTTGTGCACTCGTGGAAGACTGGGTTTTTGGCAAGCTTTAGTGCCTCTTGGTTGTCACAATACAAGGGTGAAGGACCTGCTTGAGACATTTTCATGTCAAAAAGCATCCTCTGAAGCCATACTGCCTCACATGTTGCTTTAACAGTTCCCTGATACTCTACCTCTGTCGAGGAAGAGCTACTACATGTTGCTTCTTACCGATCCATGTGACTGTACCCATACCAAGACTGAAAACATATCCAAAAGTAGACTTCTTGTCATCAATAGAACCTGCCCAATCTGAATCTGTAAAACCAACCAGCCTAGGATCTTTGCTTCTGCTATATAGAATTCCAAGGTCAGAGTCCCTTTCACATATCTCAGTACTCGCTTCACTGCAACCCAATGTTCAGCCTTAGGGGTAGTCATGAACGAGAGATGTAACTCATAGCATAACTTAGATCGCGTCTAGTGGTTGTAAGATAGATGAGGCTGCCAACTAGTTGCCTGAAAGCTAACTCATTGACCACTAGTGAGTCTGATTTGGCTGAAAATTTCAGCCCTTTCTGCATGGGTGTAGATGAGAGTTTTTAATCCGTCATCTTGAACTTTTCCAGCAAACTCCTGGCATATGTAAACTGAGAAATGAAAATATTGCTACCTGTTTGCTAAACTTCTACACCAAGACAATAGTGCAAAAGACCCAAATCTGTCATATCAAATGCCTGACACAAATTCAATTTGATTTGCTCAAGCAAATGTACCCCGCTACTAGTAATGATGATATCATCCACATAGATGACAAGAAGAATGGTATCACTACCAGTGCACTTGACATATAAATTGGAATCTGAGGGACTCCTTTGAAAAGCTTGTGCAACCAAATACTTGTCAATCTTTAGGTACCATGCCGTGGGGGCCTGCTTTAGGCCATAAAGAGCCTTCAGCAATTGGCATACCTGGTGCTCTTCGCCTGCAACTTTGAAACCAAGAAGTTGCATCATGTAGACGTCTTCTTGCAAATCTCCATTGAATAAGGCACTCTTCATGTCCATTTGATGGACCTTCTAGCCAAACTGTGTTGCAATGGCTAGGACAAGTATTATGGTGTTCATCTTTCCTATAGGTGTAAAGGTCTCCTCATAGTCAATGCCCTCTCTCTGCGAGAACTCTTTGGCCACCAACCAAGCTTTATATTTATCGAGTGTTCCATCAACTTTGTATTTCACTTTGTAGACCCATTTGCAGCCAATGAGTTTTTTCCGTAGTGGAAGATTTGACAGAACGCAAGTATTGTTCTTCAAAAGACTATGATGCTCAGATTCCATAGCCTTTTTCCCATTCAGGTTTACCTTTCGCCTCTAAATAGTCCTAGGGCTCATAAACATTCTGAATGTTGGCCATAAGAGCAAAATTCACTGTACTCTGGTTGCTCTTGCCTCTAGATGATCTACCCTCAACAAGTTCATCATCTCAAACATCACCAATGAGCTTCTCCCACCACTTAGGCCGGTGAGTAGATGCATCTTCTTCCAAATCAGGATGATCATCATGACTTGGGCTGTCTGGAATGAAATCATCTGGATGTTGATCCAAGTTTTCTTGAAGGAAATCTACTGGTATAGGGTCATGCCTTGGAGATTCCACAAGGTCAAAATCATCAAAATCCCTCCCTTTAGGTGGAGCTAATGGAAGCCGAACACCCAAATCTTTAGTCTTCAGAGGTTGATCCTCAGGACTCTTGATGGGAGAAGAGTACTAAAAGGGCCCACCTTCTTCATCAAAAACATCCCTGTTGAATGTTAAACAATTAGTGTCCACATCAATCAGTCGATAGGCCTTATGATTATCATTGTATCTCGTAAGCATCAACTTATGGCTTTTGAAATCCAGTTTGGTCCTCTTTGCATTTGGAATCCAAACATATGCAGTAGAACCAAAAATCCTGAGATGGTTGATTCTTGGTTTCCTTCCAGACCATGCTTCCTCTAGAGTCATCCTCTTGATGGCCTGTGTGGGAGACCTATTAAGAAGGTATACAGCAGTATACACTACTTCAGCCCAAAATTTCTTTGGAACATCTTTTTTCTCCAGCATATAATGGGCCATTTCCATAATAGTAGGATTCCCCCACTCAATAACTCCATTCTGCTGAGGAGTATAGGGTGTGGTAAGCTAACGCTTGATATCGTGCTTAGCACAGAAGTTGGTGAATTTATTGGAACAAAACTCACCCCCATTATCTGACCGAAGAGTAATGATTGGACATCCCGACTCTTCTTCAACTAATGCTTTAAACTTTTGGAATTCATTAAACACATCTGATTTTGTTTTGAGGAAAAACTCACATTTTCCTACAGAAATCATCAACCAACAAGAGAAAATACCTAGCACTAGTGACCTATGCAGTATTCATTGGTCCACAAACATCTACATGAACTAGCTGAAGGACCTCAGATGCTCTCCAAGCACGTCCGTTTGAAAATAGAATTTGATGTTGCTTCCCTACTTGGCAAGCTCCGCATACACCATGTGTCTGTTGCTGAATCTCAGATAAGCCTTCTACCAAATTCTCTCGAGCCAGTTTAGAGAGGTATGCTAGGTTGAGATGCACATAGCACTGATGCCAAAGAGGGCTGATGGATAAACTCTTTGCAGCCATTGCATGCTCCTAAGACTCTCCAACATCAACCTGCCGATACAAGCAATGATCTTCAAGCCCAACTACAACTGTTTTTTTGGATACTTGTCATCAATGTGGCACTTATGTGAACTGAAGATGATATCCAACTTCGGACAGTGTCGCATAATATGACTCATAGAGAGCAAATTGAGCTCCATGCCTGAAACATAGTATACATTGAGATATATGAGATTTCTCCCACCAAATGTAATTTGAACGTTGCCTTTGCTAACAACTGTATACTCTTCACCACCACGAAAAATTACTAAATCGATGCAAGCCTTATACTTTGTGAACCAATCTCTCTTGTGTGTAAAATGGTAAGATGCTCCAAAATCAATATACCACATAGAAGATTTGACATGATCTACTGGTCTTTTGGCCATGAATACATAGAAGGCAGACTCCTTTTGCTCAGAATGCTCTGCAACATGAGCCTTCTGTTGAAACCCTCCCTGGTTGGATTTCTAATCAGCCAACCGCTTCTTGTAGTGTTTCTTCATGTGGCCAAGCTTACCACAATAATGGCGTGATATTCTTCTTGGAGTTGTCCTCAAATTTGCCTTGTCCTTTCTATTGAGAGGACTTTCCTTTTCCTTTGTCTTTGGTAGTAAAAGCTTGTTCCACACTAGGTGTCTTGCTGCTGCTCCCAAACTGCTTCTTCCACCTGTCTTGCTACAAGAGCTTGTTGCACAAATCATCAAACTTGAGGTCAACATTGGTGGAGGTAATGTTGAGAGTTCGATGAAGTGCTCATAGGATCGTGGTAAGCTTTTCAACGTGATAACCACCATATCCTCTTCTTCCATCTTGCGACCAATGGCCCTCCAGATGATCACAAATGTCTTTCATCTTCATGAGATGATCCTGCAAAGATATCTTGTCATCCATCATAATGGAGAACAACATATTTTTAAGGAAGAATGCCCTACCCTTGTCTGAGGTCTCATGTAGATCCTTCAAGTGTGTCCAAATCTCTGCAGCAGCCTTGCCAGATGGTACTTCTAAAAGCATCTCATCAGTGACAGATAACTTGAGCAACATAACCGCTTCACGATTACACTCATCAAACTTGTCCTGGTCTTTGCATGTAGCTGTAGGACGAACAAATGTACCCAAAACAATTGAATCTAGACATTGGTACTCAAAAATGGTGAGCATCCTCTGTTTCCAAGTATTGTAATTTTTATCGTTGAATCTATGGCTGCTTTCCAACTTGATGTTGGTCAAAGATGCCATCCCTCATATTTTCCAAAGGCACAAAAAATGAGGTCAAAGTCAAACTTCAATTTTTTATTGCAAAAATCTAATTTTTCTATCAAAAATCAAGCTAGCCCTAGGCGATCTGTCACGAATTCCTAGGTGCACTACTGTCATGAATCTCGAGGTGATCTTTGAAGCCCACGATTTTTAATAAAAATCCTCAAAAAATTTCAGAAGCTCAAAAACCTAGGCACAAGAGGCACAATTTTTTGAAACAGACAACTTCAAAAATTAAGATTTTGCCAGGCCCACGATTTGCAGCCAAAAATAGTCAAAAACTATGGAAACACTTGCAAAATCAGGTCACGTAGAGAAGAAACACCCAAACGGATTTTTCCAGTGCCAGACGCGATTTTTGTTTGCAAAAATAGTAAAAAAAAACAGAAGTTGCGCACTAGACATAGGTCGCATGCTCAGACACAACGATTTTAAACCATTAAACCAGAAAAATTGTGCACAAAGAAGAAAAGTCTAGGTCACATAGACAAAAACGCTCAGATGCAGCAAATCAGAAATCGCCAAACACAATCGCGCAATTTGGAAAAATTAGAAAAAATCACGCGAGGAAAACTGTAGGACAGGTTGGCGAGTGCAAAAGGTTGACGTGGAAGGAAGGCCAGACATCCACGAAACCAGAAATTGAGGGCGCAATTTTCAGCAGGTTGCGATTTTAGAGGGGAAAAAAACCTATGATTTTTATTAAAAAATTGATCCAAAACTACTGAAAATATTTTCAAAATTTTCAAGTAAAAAAGACACGAATTTTATTACAAAAATTTGCCAAAAAAATTGCCTCTGCTCTGATACCATGAAATGGTAATTGATTGATTTACAAAAGGAGGGGAATACTCCTTAATAAGAACTTACAAATGATGTTCCTAAATCAAAAACAACTGAGAACAAAAACAATAAATAGAATGTTGCTAAAACTAACTAAAAGCAAACTAAACTAACTACGATGACCATTACATGCTAAATATAACAGTATTACTTTAATATTGTAGAATGCATATCTGGGCTGCTCTTTTTAATCAAAAATCAGAGGTGTTGTATAGATTTCTTTTTATAAATGGTAAAAATGGGGTTTTCAAAGGGCCCTGACCCTTTTACAACCAAACAAAATAACAGCGAAACATTAGAAAAAAAACCCAAGAAAAGAGGTCTAGAACAAGAACAAAATATAAACAAAGTTGTAAAAGAGCAGCAGCAAATCAACATTCAAACAAGAGGGACCAAAGATCACAATAATTCAAAGCCACAACAGCCTCCCACCTGTCCTTAAGGAACTCAAGATGCTTCTCCACAAATTCCATGTCATGGACCATAGGGGCCCTCTTCTCCATTCTGCGACTGGGCATCCTCAAACTAGGGCCCACCTGCTCCATGGAGGCTTGCAACTTGAGACCATCTTGAAGCATTTTGATGTTTGTGGCACAGTTTTGAATGGTTGACCTGCTCACCTCCACCACTTTTTTCAGATTAAGCTTGAAGGTGTTGCAGAGATTAATTTGAGAACTCTTTTGTAATGTCCCATTTTTAACTTCATGGGAGAAATATAATATTATTTTAATTTTTTAATATTTTCCTCCAGTTGTTTATTCAAAAGGAAATATTATAAATTAAATAATATTATATTTATGTGACTTATTAAAAGCAAATTCGAAATTAAGTCACAACTGAAAATTAAAAGAGAAAAGAAATACGAAGAGTCAAGCAATGGAAAGCCAAGGGACAAAGCCAAGGTTATTAAAGAATATTGTGGAGCAATTTGCAGCAGGTTGGATTTGGCTTGGTGAAACAGGTATTTGGCTGGAGTTCATCCAGAACTTTGTGAGGACGGAGTCCTTCTCATAGAGAATATCATCTACAGTGTTGGAAGATACACCCTGGGTGGTGGCTGACAGTCTCACTTCAGAGGCTGTGCTGAGTTTAATTGAGTTAGTTTTGTGACGTCTGCTCAACAATAGACTTTTGGTTTCAAGCAAAGTTTACAAATGCATTATTTTGATGGGAGACTTAATGGTTATTTACAAAATATCTGATTAGCCATGAAAGTACAACACCAGTATTATGAAGTTTGCGAACATTTAAATGTGCAAAGGGAGATATAAGATGGTAAGCTAGTCCTATCAATTGCTGTTAAGACTTATGAAGGAGCTTTGTTTCATTTAGAGAGTGCTTCATAATGGAAGAACTTGTGCCAGTCTAGAGAGGTTTACGCCACTCCAGTTACACGACTTGACAGTTCTGGGCAAGTCCGATATCATATTCTTGTGGGTATGACATATAATAAGGAGTTGTGCGATTGAAAGTATTGAAGTGTGTTGAATCTAGATTATTAACTCTAGCCTGGTGAAGATTAACATTAAGAGACCTGATAGTTTATCGACCTAGCTTGGAGTTGTACAATTGCCGCTAATAATCTTTGAATCTGCATCTTACAGAAGATGGGGAAAAATATAATTTACCGGAACTACAGATTTAATGAGAGTCGGGAATGGAGAATGATAATTACGGCAGAAAAGAATGGAGTCAGGCTTTCTGAAGCTTATATGTTTTGAAACAGTGAAGAATCTATTATTACGGGAGACTTAGAAACTGTTTGTGTCAAGTCAGGAGTTATGAGTCGATTAAGCAATTAAAGATTGTTCACGGGAATAAAGAAGTAATATGCATGTTTTCATGGAGGTAGCCTTGTCAGATAAACAAATCAACACAAGGATAATTTAATGTGGAATAAGAAGAGAACGCACAAAAGAAAAGCAGGGGAATGAAGAAATTGGAGAAGATGGACAGGAATTGTTATCAAATGAAAGAAGCAGAGTCGATCAGAATTCTATGAGGCCGGCTTCGGAATAATCGTGGCACACAAGTTTATTTGGCCGTAGCAAGAGGCGTCTCAATCTTGGTCACCGTCACTTCATATTCAAGAAATAGATAATGAGCTTTATCATATTCAGGAAGAGAGAAGGCTTCTTCTTCAAACGCCATCGGCTGTATTAGTTGTCTTGTCGAGCAAGTGACATGGTCAATTTGGGATGGAGTCAAGTCGATAATATTCTTCATGGGAACCATTCTCGTTTGGAGCCGTCACTATGAATTTATCGGGCTTTATTAATACCCGCGTTTGGTGGACTTTAGCAATCTTTTTAGTGTGTAAACTCCAGCTCCATTGTGACTTCGGTCTTGCAGCACTGAGAAGGATTGAGTTTGTATTCTGGTGGACAAGAATTGATAGTGTTTAAATTGTGACTTCCTTATGAAAGGAGTTTATTTATGTGTCATGTTGAACATCACTGTTGCTTGGCATTCCTTTATTACCCATTAAGCAGCAGTGAAATGATTTAGTAATAATTCTGGGACGATTTGGCTATACTCTGTCAGCTGGGAATTTCATTGAATTCTGGAGTTGTGCATACAAGTTGGTTTGGACGCAGTTAACAAGGTTAGATTCATTTATGTTCTTTCCTTGTTAAGTGGTGCTTATCAATTGGGAATTCAGTATCTAGTTTCTGGACATAAAGTATTCTGTTGTAAATTCTGTTACATTGGAAAAAATAATTCTGTAACTGGTTTGGATATATATTATTGCATTAAACAATAAGTTATGATACATTGAAAATATTATGCATGTGAGAATACTTTAATTTTGAAAACTGGATACATACAATCATCAATACATTCAAAACTATTTAGGAACAAAGACAGAGCAGCAGGGGAAAAAACTGTTTGACAAAATGCCTGGAAAGATCTATTGGTGAAATTGGAAAAAAAAACTTGGTACAAAACTTGGTGAGCAAAACTCAGATCAGGGTAGCTTTTTACATCTTTCAAACATTTAGATTGATTTTGGGCCACCCTTCTCTAACACTTGGCTCTCTGATGTTTTCAACATGATTAGTGATTTATAGTATCCAGCTTGTTTTGACAATTCAATGATTTATGGATATGCTTTCCTCTTGTGAGGAATGCATACATAGTATGTTGATTGTTTTCTTCCAAGTTCATGAAAACTGGGTTGTTTTAAGTTGTGCTATCTAGATATGTAGAGAAGTGATTACATTCCCATTTTTTGGAAAGGTTGATATTTGGTTTCAATCTGGATATTAATCTCCTAGATGTCAATTTTAACAATTTGATCAATATTGGGCCATGTTTTAGCTATATGAGTTTGGAACAATAAGTGAAATTCACGATTTGATTGTTTAGGTGGTTTTAGTTGAATAATCAAATCCTCACAATCAAATATTTGAGTCTAAGACTAGAATCCAATTCTAATGATTGATTGCTTGGAAGGTAGAAGTTCAATCCATACAATGTGAGTGTTGATAATTCATAAGATGTATAAGATTTTTATCAAACCCTCCCAATTCAAAGTAGCATATGTCAAATCAACAAATCTTATCATAAAGTGGTGTCGTTTGACACCCATTGCTCACATTTCAACAACCATCAACCAGTACTTTCAACAGCAATGCTTCTCCCTCAATCAGTTTTCGACTGATTGAATATTGAATCAAGGGGTAGTCCTAACACTTAGCCTTCATGTCTCAACTCAAATTTTCACACAAAGTGTTACAAACAAACCTATCCAAATCTGCAAAGACGAACTTTATCATTTCATCCACTACCATCTTCAAAGGATCTTTGGACTCCACTCTTCAAAAAACAAAGAAAATGATTCCTAACTTAGGAAGGAAACTCCTTGAAAGGTTTCTTTCTCCGTGGATAAAATGGAGACCATGATTTGGCTTCTAAAGGATTAGGGCCTGATCTACAAATTCATGGAAGCTCACCTAAGACCAAAAAAGCCCAAATTATGGGTACAAGAAAATCAGCAGCCCTCAAGATTTGTGGAGATGTTAATGATGCTTAAGGGCTACATGGCTATTTTCTCCTTCAAACAAGAAAGTGTAAAGTTAAAAATTGCATACCCTACAATTTCGAAATTAGAAATTGTACACCTATTTTAGCACATGTTTTTGTCTTGTGTTTTAGTGCCATGTTTTAGACCGTTTGGTAGTATTTTTTCGTAGACCAAATGTCAAAATTGTTGCGCCATTGTGTCTTCTATCCATTTTATTGTTGTTGTGTCCTATTTCTCATGTACATTAGCGCTAGAGCACTAACATCTGCACAAGCGTACTAGCATACCCCAACCATATAGTCATACAAGCTCCATTTGGCACTCAAGATAGAGGTTTCTTTAACGTTTTTTGTTCATAACTGACACCAAGCCTCATTGTGTACGCTCCAACGATCATCCTTGTGATACCCTTTCCAATTTTAGCATTTTGTGCATGCAAGTTTGAATGAATCTTGGCTCTCACATCATCCATGACTAGTTATTGATGCAAAAAATTCCATCTCCTTGCAACTCCCAACATCTTCTTGCAATTTGCAGCTTCTCTTGCAAAATCTATAGCATTTTGTGGTGTCTTTCTATTGATCTTCAAACCATTGATGTACAGAGCTATGTATTCTATTTCTTTATTTTGTGCCATTCTGTAATGGTCACCCCTGATTTTTTTTTGAAATTTCACTGTTTGCTGATGGTTTTGTTTTGTTGTTTGTAATGCTTCTTGTTTCATATGTTTTGCATCATTCACAAGAGTGCATAGTAAATAACATAACAGAAAATAGTAATACAACAAAGAACTTCCTTTTCAAATAGATTCATACAAGACATTGAAGCAAGGAAATCTATAACATTTTCCAACTTTAAGAAATGTATATCATACCTGATACAAATGTGTTGCATACCTGATTGGAGCCAACACAGTCATTTAATCCATCATACATTGCAAACTTCCATCATGGAGTAAGCATATACATATTTGGAACCTTCCTAAACTCTATTACCACCAAGAAACAGCTATAATAACCCCAGGAAGGGCGCGATTCAGACCTCTGTAGTAGCAGATCTGCACTTCAACATACCCAGAAAAGGCACGACTCCCAAGAGAGGGCGACTAGGCTCTAAAATTCATTTCTTCTCCAAATAATGCAAATAGATACTTGAAATGGGGTGCCCAAACCGGAGGAATCCAAAGGAGTAATACCCCGAATGGAACTTCAAACGTGCACGAAGTTATGAACTGTTTTCATTTTCAGATCCTAGTAAAAGTAGTTTCCAGATTTCAAAGAAAAAACTTCCAAACCTCTGAAACAGCTCTGAATCATCACCAAATCACAACCAAAATGGAGCCAAGATTCAAATACACCAAAATACCAAAACCTACTTCAAAATACCAAGAACATCTTCGTCATTCCACCACAAAATATTGTAAATCAAAACTTTGTTGATACCCTAGGTGATCCCTAAAATAGAACCACTCCAATCCGGCTAGGGTGGATCTTCCACCACTATCATATCCCTCCCAAGTCGCAACACATTAGAATAAAATAATAATATATTGGCAAATTATTTTTATTATACTTTAATAGTAAAATTTCAAATATTTAAATACAAATAAATCAACATCAAAATAAATATAATCTGAATTATCATAGTACCTGTAATAATATTAAAATCATAAATATTATAAATAATAAATATGTTTATTATAGTATAAATAATGTTTATTATGTTAATAATATATAAATTATAAATAATGTTTATCAGCATGCTCTTAAAATAATAATTTCCATGCTGACTACGATTCATAGCAGTTTGTGGAACTATTAATAAGCATATAAAAACTTTAGACAAAACAATGCCTCCACAATCAGCAATCCTTGGGAAAGGTAGCGATTGAATTGTTGTGACCCCTCAAGGGGTATCAGTCAAAAGACACATCCCATAAGGAAAGACTAAGGGATATTTAAATAGGGAAGATTTATGGAGAATAAGGAAGGCATCACTGACGGGAGAAAAGGAAGAGAGTCTGCAGATCGCTGGCTATAAATAAGGGAAAAGACTACAGATCGGTGGGAGAATAATAGTCTGCAGATCTCTAGTATGTATTGTTTATTATGAGAAAGGGTAGAGAGTGATGCTGTAGGTAATGTTGATGCATTATGATATTTATAATATCTTTTTTCGTTATTTGGAAATTACAAAATAATGATAGGGAACTATAGGTAATTAAATATATAATGATGGATAAATATATTGAGAATTTGAATGACATGTTAATAATTGATATATATATATATATGTTGTGATTCATATATACATCATAGGTGATTGGCAAATACACTATATATATATATATATATATATTACGATTATCCAATAATGATGCTTGTAGCAATTATTGAACCTTATAAGCAATTATGATTCTTTAATATAAGAATGGATTTTTGAGCGTACTCACTTTCGCTAATACCCAATTGAGGATAGGGAGTTTGTGGAGGGAGAGGTGGGGTAATTCAGTCATTTGATGAATGGTCCCAAGATAGGTAGGAAACCTTGAGGGAGTCCACATGGAGACTGTTTCATGCGCCCTTGGCACAGTAATTATACCATCCTTCGCTAGGGTTAGGAAAGAGGGAAGGACGAAAATCTATTCAATACATAGTAATAGGTTATATAAGAATGTGATGTTTTCATTTAAATACACTAGGATAGTAATGCATTTGCCTTATTCCTAATATGTACAACCTATATTATCTAATCTAACTATGATCAAGGATCTGTGTGGTATTTGTTCGTTATGCATGATGTGTGTAAGTCCTAAAGGCAAGTTTCATTAACAAGTTAATTGATTGGTAAACACAAAATCCCTTATCTCGACTTGTGCATTTTATGTTTCTAGGTCAAGCTAGCCTAATTTTAATAAGGGGGCATTACAAGTGGTATCAGAGCATCTTTCTTGCCATCCTGTGTATACTTTATGTATTATGTGTATCCAAAGGCTTACTTTGTGACTCATGTGTATGCTTTGTAACATATGTTCATGAGAATACTTTGTGTATTATTTGTATTCGCGTGTATGCTTCATACTCATGTGTATACTTGGTGACCTTGGGATGGTGGATGGGTCCATGGTGTAGTATGGGATGCACTAGATCCCCTTTCCAATTGTCCAATAGTATACTCATATGTATTAATGCAACTTATGTGTATTCATATTTTGTATTCACGAGTGCATTTCATGACTTACATATTACATGTATTTCACATGCTTCCTGTATATACTTGTATTCAACATAATACTTTCATTCAAGGTTATACTTTGTGACTTATGTATTCAAGTGAATACTCTATGACTTTGTATTTGTATTCGTGTGTATACTCCATGATTTGTATTATTTGAGTGTACACTCTGTGATTTGTATTTGTATTCGAGTGTATACTCTATGATTTGTATTTGTATTTGAGTGTATACTCTATGATTTGTACTTGTATTCAAGTGTTTACATTATGACTTGTATTTGTATTCGAGTGTATACTCTATAACTTTGTATTTGTATACTCTATGACTTTGTGAATTGTGTATTCAAGTGTATACATTGTGGCTTATGTGTATTCGAGTGTATTCAGGTGTATACCTTGTGGCTTATGTGTATATGTGTATTGTTGTGACTTATGTATTTAAGTGTATACTTTACATGTATTCATATAAATGTTTTGTGACTTCATGTACTCGTGTGTATACTTCATGTATTATTCGCATATATGCTTCATGCTTCTTGTGTATACTCTATGTATTACATGTATTCGTGCCTCATATTTATATTCTATGTATGACATGTATCTATGTGTTACTTATGTGTTCTTATAATTGCTTTATGCTTAAAGACTCTAAAAATGTTAGAAATGTTGTCTGTCAAGTTGCTTAAGTTGGTTGCTTGCTTGCTTGAGCTGCTTGGTTGCGTGCTTGAACTACTTGCTTGCGTGCTTGAGTTGCTTGGTTCGTGCTTGAGCTACTTACTTGCGTGCTTGAGCTGGTTGCCTACTTGCTTGAGCTGGTTTCTTGTATGCTTGAGCTACTTGCTTGTCTACTTAAGCTACTTGCCTACTTGCTTGAGCTGGTTGTTTGTGTGCTTGAGTTGGTTGCTTGTGTGCTTGAGCTACATGCTTGTCTACTGGAGCCGGTTTGCTACTTGCTTGAGCTAGTTGCTTGTGTGCTTGAGCTGGTTGCTTGTGTGCTTGAGCTGGTTGCTTGCGTGCTTGAGCTACTTGCTTGCCTACTTGAGCTACTTGCATGTGTGCTTGAGCTAGTTGCTTGCTTATTTGAGCTACTTGTTTGCTTGGTTGAGCTGCTTGCGTGCTTGAGCTACTTGCTTGCCTACTTGAGCTACTTGCATGTGTGTTTGAGGTGGTTGCTTGCTTACTTGAGCTACTTGTTTGCTTGGTTGAACTGCTTGCCTGCTTGTTTGAACTACTTGGTTGTCTACTTTAATTTTTGATTCATGTGGTTAACCCCGCCCCCCGTGGTACCCCCCTCCCCCTACATAACCAAAACAACCATCACTTGGTTTAGAATTTCCGAATTCCAATAACTAAAGCTAATATTGTATGATTGCTTGAGAACAAGCAAATTCGAGAGGGGAGGACTGTCATATCCCTCCCAAGTTGCAACAGATTAGAATAAAATAATAATATATTGGCAAATTATTTTTATTATACTTTAATATTAAAATTTCAAATATTTAAATACAAATATATCAACATCAAAATAAAGCAATAAAATAAATATAATCTGAATTATCATAGTACCTGTAATAATATTAAAATCATAAATATTATAAATAATAAATATGTTTATTATAGTATAAATAATGTTTATTATGTTAATAATATATAAATTATAAATAATGTTTATCAGCATGCTCTTAAAATAATAATTTCCATGCTAACTACGATTCATAGCAGTTTGTGGAACTATTAATAAACATATAAAAACATTAGACAAAACAATGCCTCCATAATCAGCAATCCTTGGGAAAGGTAGCGATTGAATTGTTGTGACCCCTCAATGGGTATCAATCAAAAGACACATCCCATAAGGAAAGACTATGGGATATTTAAAAAGGGAAGATTTATGGAGAATAAGGCATCACTGAAGGAGAAAAGGAAGAGAGTCTGCAGATCGCTGGCTATAAATAAGGAAAAAGACTACAGATCGGTTGGAGAATAATAGTCTGCAGATCTCTAGTATGTATTTGTTATTATGAGAAAAGGTAGAGAGTGATGTTGTAGGTAATGTTGATGCATTATGATATTTATAATATCTTTTGTCGTTATTTGGAAATTACAAAATAATGATAGGGAACTATAGGTAATTAAATAATGTTTTATACATAATGCTTATGAATATATTTAAATATATTATGATGGATAAATATATTGAGAATTTGAATGGCATGTTAATAATTGATATATATATATATTGTGATTCATATATACATCATAGGTGATTGGCAAATACAATGCATATATATATTATTTACGATTATCCAATAATGATGCTTGCAGCAATTATTGAACCTTATAAGCAATTATGATTCTTTAATATAAGAATGGATTTTTGAGCGTACTCACTTTCGCTAATACCCAATTGAGGATAGGGAGTTTGTGGAGGGAGAGGTGGGGTAATTCGGTCATTTGATGGATGGTCCCAAGATAGGTAGGAAACCTTGAGGGAGTCCACTTGGAGACTGTTTCACGCGCCCTTGGCACAGTAATTCTACCATCCTTCACTGGGGTTAGGAAAGAGGGAAGGAGGAAAATCTATTCAATACATAGTAATAGGTTATATAAGAATGTGATGTTTTCATTTAAATACACTAGGATAGTAATGCATCTGCTTTATTCCTAATATGTACAACCTGTATTATCTAATCTAACTATGATCAAGGATCTATGTGGTATTTGTTCGTTATGCATGATGTGTGTAGGTCCTAAAGGCAAGTTTCATTTACAAGTTAATTGATTGGTAAACACAAAATCCCTTATCTTGACTTGTGCATTTTATGTTTCTAGGTCAAGCTAGCCTAATTTTAATAAGGGGGCATTACAACCACCCAAACCAGCTCCCAATGGTGAGGGTTTTCATCCTCAACACATAGCGGTAGAACTTTGGAAATAATCTAGTAGCATCTTGTTATGTTGCCAAAAGAAAGATGTCCAAATGAGGCCCAAAAAAGAAGCTTTATAGAGATAAGAGGGAATTAGGGCAACCTTTTTTGAATTTCATTTCCCTCCAAGAATCCTACGCCCCCTTCACCTGAGCACTTTTTAATTTATT
>VDFB02003128.1:0-17500 GCA_007258455.2 Sequoia sempervirens
CAACAAGTAGTGGTCCCTCTTAGTGCACAACCAAATTATGTAGCAGCCCTAATTCAAGGTATTAATTTAATTAACATTGAAATTGTTTTTCATCAAGATGAGTTACCTCCATTGGAAATACAAAAAAAAAAAGAGACTTCCAAGATAGTGATTGTCATTAATAAGCATGGGATAAAAAAAATCTCATTGACAATGGTTCAACTCTTAATGTGTGTAGTGTGAACCTTTTAGATAAGATTGGATTGGACAAGACTATGATTGAACTTGATTATTTATCTATTCATGGATTTTATAATGTGAGAAAACAACCACTTGGTGTGATAATAATTCCTATTAGATTTGGAAAGGTCACATTGCAAACTCCTATCCATGTCATGCCTCAATATCTATCATACAATCTTCTTTTGGGTAGACCATAGATTCATGAAATGAATGGGGTGCCTTCAACTCTTCATCGTTTAATGAAGTATGTCTATAACAACAAGGTTTATACAATCAAGGCTAACCTTCAACTAGAAAGTTGTTTGCATACTAAGAAAGACAAGGAAAGTCCATTGAAAATATTGATACCAACTTCAAAAGTAGAACCCATAGAAGAGGAAGGAAAAGAGAAGAATATTGAAGAATTCATAAAGCTATTGGATGATGATTGAGGTTCATTATATTTCACACCTACATTCATGGGAGAACACAAAATCACAACAAAAGAATCTGAAAAGAGAAAAGAAACAATGGTGATGTCGACACAACATTTGGAGGAACCTTCAAAAGCATCTAATTCAACAAGTATCAAAGAGGACACAACTTACACAAAAAATTATGATGAAGTTGATTATAAACACTCACCATCCTCGAAAGCAATAGAAGCTCTTTATGGAAGAGGGTATCAACTCTTGAAAAAATTAGGATATAGTGGAAAAGGGTGTGGTGTGAAAGAACAAGGAGTTTGTGTCCCTATGAGCCTAACATACAAGAAACAAAAACTGGTATTGGATATTGCCCTTCTAAGATAACAAAAGCAAAAAAAAGGCCTTCACTTAACATCAACATCATTATGCAAGATTATTCTAAGACTACTCTCACTTGAAATCATCCTTATTTAATAAATCCCACAAGTGATGAATCATTGGATTATTTTCAACATGATGAATCTTTGGCAAAAAAATTGGAGTCTATGAAAATTTACCAGATCATCACCACAAAGATTCACTTGTGCATTAGTTAGTAAGGGATACTTCAGTGAAGAAAAGAAAACAAGTGATATTGACCCACATACGGTATTATTCTTGAAATTCCAAATCAAATTGCATTACCTATGGGAGATACAATTAACATACAGATGGAGATTCAACATCACCTGTTTTCTTTTCTTCACTATTTTTCATCACTTGTTTTCTTTTCCTATATCAACATCTACCCATACTTATGTCTCAATAAATGAGTGTAAGTAGGAGAGAAAGCGGAAAGGTGTGTAGAGGAGGGGATTTGAAATCCTTAGAGGTAGAGGAGGAATTTGCTGAGGAGGATGGAGATTCAACAAATGCAGATGGAGACTTGGATGCGCTGTGGGTTGGTTTGGATCCTGCAAGTGAGGTTGGCTGCATTCAAGTCTCTTTTCTTTCATTATTGGGTGAGCCTGGAGCAGGTGGTGGTGTGTTTTCTCATTTCTTTTCTCATTGCCCTGGTGTTCAAGATGGAGCAAAATGGGCTTTTTTGCTTCTCTAGATTTTTTTTGTGTTGGTGGATTCATGGCTTGCTACTTGGAGCTAGAGTTTGGGCTTCCTAGTTTGGTCTCCTATTAGCGAGGGAGTGGTTTTTGGTGTTGGATCCCCCATGGATTCTATAGTTTTTGGGGGGTGTTGGCCTGCTAAACCCCTTGAGCTTGAGGGTGTTGTGTGGGTGCTCTTCCTACCTTTTTTCTGGTGACATTCCTTGCAGTGGGTGAGGATGGGTTTCTATGAGGAAGTCTGATGGTATAATGGGCCTCTTTTTCTTCCTATTCAGCGTAATAGGAAGGCTTGGTGGTTTTTCTTGTTGGATTTTTTTTCCTTTGGCTTCTTCCTGGTCATACTTCACTTATGCATGTTGCTTGTTGGGTGGATCTGTTTTGGGGGTTTTTGTTCTTGGAATTTTTTGGGTTCTTCCTATCCCCTCTATGAGGAGTTGTTGTGTTTCCCTCTAGTTGTTTGTTGGGATTTTTGGCTTATCTCTGACTTTGACTGGTGTTCTTTCCTGTTGGCCCTTCTCCTAATTTCCATCTTGTTTGGGACCCACTATTCCTCTTGGGGGTTGGGGGTTCTTGGTCATGCTGAGACCGGGATTCTACCTGTGGTGGTCTTTAGGATTGTGGTTCTTCTTGTTGATGTGTTCTCTAAGAACTTGTCCTATCTGGTTGTTTTTCTATTGTGGCCTTGTTCACTTTGGCTGATAGTCTTAGGTCCCTATTTGTTGAGGATGTTGTTTTTCCTCTTGCCCCCTTGGTGGCTGATGCTGGGGTTTATGGTCTTTTCTTGGGTTGAGTTACTTCATGTTTGTATTATATTCGCTCAGTTGGTTTGGCCCTTTGTGAAGGCTCAAAAGTGGGTGAGTGATTGGCTTGTTGCTGGGTTATTTTTTATGGAAACGCAGATGAGGTCTTATGTGAAAGTTTTTAAGGTGGACCTATGGTATTTTGACTCTTTTGCTTGTCGACAACTTGTTTTTGGTGCAATGTTTATCGAAGGATGCTACGGTTGTGTGCTTGGCTACTGTGTTAGCTTTCTCCTCTGGTCCTATGGAGGTGGACCTCCCTTAGTTGTTCTTATTGAGGTGGGTAGAACTCCTACGGAGGTGGAGATGGAGGGTGTTGGTAATTTCTAGCTATAACGGTCTTACTAATTGTATCATCCTCTCCAATAGAGGGGAGCTCATTCCTTTAGAGGTGGTTTTGGAGTTGGTTTCCTATTACCAAAGTGTTTCAAAGATGTTTTTGTTGTTGGATCTTCCCATGGATGATTTGGGGTCTTTGGCTTCTCATGTTTTGTTGTAGCCTGGGTGGTATTCTAAGTTTCTCTCTATGTTCCAGCAGGTTGAGAAGATTTGGGGTTTGATGGTGTCCTACACCATTAATCCGGTTATCTTTCTTGGCTCTATGGTTTCCTCCATGAGCGACTAGTTTTCTGATCTTTGGAAAATGCAAGCGGTTTCTTTATATCTCTAAGGGTTTCTGGTCCCAGTGAAAACCAGGTTGTAAAAGGGGTTTTAGGCCCTTGCTTGTTTGTTTGGTGTAGCGAGGGTATTCATGTTTATCTTTTAGAGGTTGTTGTGTTGTTGTTATTGGTTTATGGTTTATTCTTTTGTAGCTTGCCTTTCCTTGTACTGGGCTCTAGGCCTCATCAAAACCCACTTTTACCTCTAATAAAAAACATCTTCCCATGCTTTAGCAACATTGTTGGATCAACAATATGAACATGGTAAAGAACATCCTATTTATTACATTAGTTGAAGTCTAATTAATTATGAAACTCGATACATAACCATATAAAAATAATGTTTGGCTCTTGTGTTTGCTACTTGTAAATTGAGACATTATTTACTAAATGTAGAAATTCATGTGGTTACAAAGTTTGATCCTCTAAAACACTTTTTTGCTAAAACAAACTTATCAAGATGCTTAGCTAAATGGGTTATTTTTTTAACTAAGTTTGACCTTAAATTTTCCTCTCAAAATGCAAGCAAAGGACAAGCCTTGATCAACCATTTAGTTGATGCTCCTTCTCCATTAATGTTACCCAATATGGACTCATTTCCTGATGAAAGTGTGTTGACTATCAAAAAGGAAACATGGAAATTGTACATTGACGGTTCTAAGTGTCAAATTGGCTCTAGAGTAGGGGTTATAATAATTTCGCCCTCAAGAAATCCTATTCCCTTATCTTATTGATTAAACTTCCTATGCATGAATAAAATATAGAGTATGAAGCCTTAATTGTTGGAATACGTGCAACTTTACCCTTAGGTGTTCAATACGTTAAGATATTTGGTGATTCTCAATTGATCATTAAACAAATAAATGGATCATATCAAGTAAAACATGAAAAACTTGTCCAATATAAAAATTTCATGATGAAATTGTTGGAACGCTTTGAATCGTATACAACTAATAATATTCCATGAAAGGATAATTGACATGTAGATGAAATGGCAAGTGTTGCTTCCCTTGTATCTCCTAATGATCCTTCTATGGATTATATATTTTTCATCCATATAATTTTCAAACCATCAATAGATGAAAAAGTGATAGAAGCATTAGTGACTAATATTGAAGCCTCTCTTTTGAATGGTGTATGCAACCTAAAATGGTCACCTAGATTTTGGGCCCCATTTATTTAATTTGTCAACATCAACTTTCTGAATCAATGATTGTCGCATTTTCAAATCAAATTTCTTAATCAATTCATGACTATTTCAAATGTTTCACTTTTCCCTAAGGTTTGAATGCTTCATTAATTTTATTTAATCAAAAGAAATAAATTCCTTTTAATAAATAAAATAATGTTATTTAGTGAAGTTAATATTACTTAAATAAAATGATCTTTATTTAATTAAATCTATTTTAATTAAATAATTTTATTTTATTTTATTAATGTCATTTCTAAATTACATAATCTTATTTTATTTTATTTAAAGAGATATTATCATCTTAAATTAAATAAAATAAATGAAATATCCTCTCAAGAATATCCTGTGATGAAAAAAGGAAACAAATCAGTTAAAAGGGAAATAAACTAAAAAAAGAATTCCAATCAAGATTTGTTTCTATTTTTCTATTTATCCCACATTGCTTTTGAATTTGCCTTCAATTCCACTTTTGCCTATAAAATGAGCCCTCTCATTCTCATTTCAAAAAAAGAGAAAGAATCACGAATTTTTACATCAGACTTATGCTACAAATTTAAATTTTATCATTTGAGATTACATTAGTTTGATTTTATAAGCATCTTAGTTTTAGAGCATATAGTTTAATATTGCATTTTAGCTTAATCTTCATAGTAAATTAATTTGCAAAATAATTCATTTATGGCATTGCATGTAGATTAATTTTCATTTCAATAAATTAGTTTGGTTTATTGCATTTCTGACCATTGAATTAGTTTTCATTGTTGCCTTCTTGAGAGCAGGGATTCATGGAGATTGGCATTCTTGCTTCTCCTCTTTGAATCTCGTTCAGATTGTATTCTGAGGGGTAAGGGGGTTAATCTGAGGGCCACAATATCAATCCCTGCTCTTCTCGGATAGAGAGCTGTGAATTGATTTGCAAGGACTCATTATTGAGTATCCTTGCATGCAAGGATTCACAGAAGTATAACATACTTTCAGTTATACATTTTGGCGCCCACCGTGTTTAATTTTTAATTTTTAATTTAGTTTAGTTTTTAATTTAGTTTTCAATTTAGTTTTTAGTTTTTAATTTAGTTTAGTTTTTAATTTAGTTTTTAATTTTTAGTTTTTTTAGTTTAGTTTTTAATTTAGTTTTTAATTTAGTTTTTAGTTTTGCTTCATAAATCCAGCTTCCACTCAGTTGCAGGAAAAATGATTTCTGGGTTTTGTAGCCAGGGTCGAAATCTGATCTGGGTATTTTTCAGTTTTCTGATTTCTTTCACAGATCTGAAGAAAATAGCTACACAAAAACCATCGCGCGTCATTTTTTTCAGCTGGCTAAAGATTTAAAAAAAATATTTTTTCATCTTCTACTTGCTGGATCAAAAATGATTTCTGGGTTTTATTTTTTGCTTCAAAAAATTTCTGAGTCTCTGTTTTTATCTACTCATTATAAATAGATTTTTCAGAAATCAAATTTGAAGATTTTTATGCATGTTTTTAATTTAGTTTTTAATTTTTAGTTTTTAATTTAGTTTAGTTTTTAATTCTAATTTAGTTTTTAATCTTAATTTAGTTTAGTTTTTAGTTAGTTTGGTTTAGTCTTTAATTTAGATTTTTAATTTAGATTTTTTTAAGTTTCTAAAATTCAAATTAGATTTTTTTAAACTTTGTTAATTTAAAGTAGATTCTTTAACTTTGTTAATTTAAATTAGATTTTTTTTACTTTAGATTTTTTAACTTTATTAATTTAAATTAGAATTATTAATTTAGATTATAATTTTTTTTTAATTTAGATTAGATTTTTTTAATTTTATTAATTTAGATTAGTTTTGTTTTAAATTTTTAGTTTAGTATTAGATTAATTTAGTTTAATTTTAGTTTTGTTAACTAATTCCTTTTAGATTAAATTTTGACTAGATTAAATTAGATTTTTTTAATTCTGGTTCTTCTAAATTCTTTTTTCACAGCATAACAGTTTCTGCAGAACGCCAGTCAGAAAACTTGAAACACACTAACGGTTTGATTGCAGGACGCGTGACAAAGACTTGAAAACAAACACTTACGCTTGTCAAAGATCTTATTTAAAAAAACATTGTGTTTGTTTTCCTACTTTTCAATTCACATAGTCTAATTAGGGCTTCGTTAAAATTCTTAGGAGTTTTGATAGTGAGTAGGGAATTTGGCTCTTTGTTACATGGAGGTGATGACCATGGACAAATCTAGGCTCCTGATGATCTTACTAATATGACGAACTCTTAGGGAGCGGAGCAAGGTAGTGAATCTTTAGCACTTTCACTCATCAGGGGATTATGCTCTTCTCTCATTGAGAGAATCAGAAACCCAAAAGCGTGTGGATTTGGTGAAGTGAAACTAGCTCGGTGATTAAGGTTGTTTAGCATGTTTGGGTAAAGAGATGGGCTAGAGAAGTATGCTCTTCTCCTTTTGGGAGAATCAGAAAATCAGAAACCCGAATCCGAGCCATGTCCAGTGTCACCTTTAGAGGGCCTGCCGGAAGTTGAACCTCCGGGAATGACCCAAGTGAGTACACACCTATCGCCGGTGATTCCACCTCACTATAATAAAGAACGTCTTGTTGAGTCTAAAGACTCCAAGACCATAGTAACTTCTTTTCCATGACTTGGACGATCATCATGGAAGAGCTCTGTTTATTGCACTGAGCGGCGCTGCTCCAAGCCCTGCTTGCGGGGGTGTGTGATTTTCAGGTGTTGGTGTGGCTGCGAGGCCCAAGCTCTGTATCAGAGGCACCGAAGGTTATTGTGAACGGAAGCCAAGTAAAAACCTCTTAGTTAGTTGCCTACCCGGTTCACCTCCGAAAGGAGTCATAATCTTTGCACAAGGAGGGGGAAGAATCTCTCTGTATGTTGATCATACACAGATTCCCATCATAGGCATACACCTAGACATTTGGAGGTGGTTGCGACACTGGCCCCTGCTACAAGGGTAACCTTTGAACGTACACTATTGAGTCCTTGGAAACACCAAAAACACGGGTGCCCTCTAGGGGGTGACACGGCTGTGTGAGGTGCATGTATGCGCATAAGCAATGGGGCAAAGGTTTTGACTTCTCACCATTTTATTTGGTAGGGATAGCTATGTGTTTTTTTTTGAGTCTTAAACATTGTCCAAAAATCTTCAAACAAGACTCCCCCGATACTATCAAGTTGCTTTGTCCTTGATAGATCTGTTATCGATTACTTTTTGTATCACAACTTGTCTGATTGAAACCTATGTGCTTGATCAAAATCTGTGGATATACTTGCTTAATCTTTGCAAACAAACAACAAACTGAAATACTGAGTTCTTTGATTAGGTGACTTGTCCCAGTTTTAGAGACTTGTTCTGTATTTAGGGTTTATGTGTCCTTGACCTTTTGAATTAGTGATCCTTGATCTCATAAGCGATTTTGCTTGAGATTGGAAAATTAGGAATTGTTCTTGTCAAATAGATAAATTTTTAGACTCTTTGATAACACACTTGGAGAGTGCTAGTAGTCTCCTTGTCCACCCATTTTCATACAATTCAAACTCAGTACACTTTGTGTAAGTCATCCTCCTGATCCATATGTGCTAGGGTATTCACCCAAGAATTGAGCACCTCTGTGGCAGTGTTGGTTTGCACCTATTTGCAACAGTTCTATTTCACCATCTCTCTCGGACAAGAGAAAACTTTTACTATCCTAGTCTAGTATTGACATTTCTTAGAATTGTCTGTTTGCTTGAACTCTCCCTTTCATGTCAGTCACAACAAGATATCAAGTGAGCCAAGGAAAGTGACCTCAGATAGTCTTTAACCAACTACCCCCAGTTCAGACTCGTCAAAAGAGAAAGGAAAAGGAACCAATATTTGACCAGTCACCTAGGAGTCAGTCTGAAACCTATTTTGACCCAAAGAACCATTTTAGTGACTTGAGTACCCCCTCAGCACCTTCCCACTTTCAGTGGATATAGGTTATCTTGTCACTTGGCGGGGAGAGGAAGCCATGGATCAAAATCTTGAAGTGATATCTATGAACAACACAGAAACAACATGATATTTGGAAATTCTTCTCATGATGATCAACCTGGTTCACCCCTCATTAATACAAGATATTTGGATGCCCATCAACGGGATGAAAGGTATAAGAGACGAGCTCAACAAGAAAAATGGTCACAATATGAAGACCAAGACAATGAACCTCGTGATGCTCATGTCAATACAACATATACCAATGACTTGTTCAAACAATCTAGACCAAGCTCACCACTTCAACATACCTCAAGGTTCACAAGTGATAGGCTTAGAAGAATTGAACGCGAAAAGAAAGCCTTTCTAGATGAACAAGCTGTAAAGCAAGAAAATTTTAGACAACTTGAGGAAGAGAGCCAAGCTTTATTGGAAGTACAAAGGAAACTTGCTCAAGAGGAGCAAGATAGGCAGTTAGCCCACCAATTAAACAAACAATACAATACAAGGGGTGCTAACAATGGACATAATTCTCCTCCCTCCACCCCTTCCAGAACACCAAGAAGTAGAAGGCGGTCAAGCACCCCTTCTAGATCTCCTAGTCCTAGAGGAAGAAGGGCCTCTCAGTATGCTCACTATAGGAGGCAAACTCCTCCCAGAAATTCAAGACCACACTCCCAACATGTACATCCTGGTTCCCAACATGGAGGTGGTAGCTCACATTATGACTTTGATACTCAAGACTTCATGCGAATACAACAAGAGCCTATCTTCCAACAGTATGTGGAGAGGTATTTGGAACAAAATAAAGATAAGTTCTTGGAAGAATCCCTGAAATCAACAAAGGGGTGCGAGGAGTCCTTATAATTTTTGATGTGGACAACAAAATACAAAAGCAAAATCCCTCTCAAGAGGAAGAAATCCACCAAATGAAACAAATGATGGAGAAAATGATGCAACCTAAGAGCTCATTCTCACTAGACTCAGTTTGTCCTAATCCATTCGACAAGAGTGTGAGTATGAAAGATTTTCCAAAGAGGGTGGAATTCCCACAATATGATAAATATGATGGCAGTGGTGATCCACACGACCATGTGCGTCAGTTCTATACTATGAGCTTTGAATTCCATCAAGATGACTCCTATTTGATGAGGTTGTTCCCTAGGAGTCTTAAAGGACAAGCAATGGAATGGTTTACCAATATCACTCCTCCTGTCAAGACTTTTAGAGAACTTGTTCATAGATTCGTTCAACACTTCGCATATAATCTGTCAAGACCTGTTACTATGTTGGACCTATGCAACTTGAAATAAAATCAGGGGGAACCCTTTGTTACCTTCTTGCAAAGGTGGAGGAGACAATGCTCTCGGTATCCTAGGACGATCCATGAGGATGAAAATATTGACATACTTGTTAGTAATTTGGTGCCTGAAATGAGACATGAGATCAAAAAGATAGTCTTCACTTCCTTTGATACCATGATTGAAACTGCATGCCGCATTGAGGATGTTCTAAAAGAACAAGGCATTTTGACCAGACATAACAATAATACCAACAATGGTCAACACAACAATAGGGATAAAGGGAAGAACAACAATTGGAACAAAAACAAACAAATTGTCAATGATGGAGTTGTGGATTCTTCCCAATCAAGAGATCAAAGTGTTCTTAATTTGACTAAGGTGTGCAAGCAATGAAGCTTAATGCACCTCCACAACAAGAAAGTAAACCAAGATATCGGGAAAGGCCCAAAAACCAGAAGCGGCAATTTACCAAATTGGGTGACACATATGAGGATATTCTCAAAACTCTCATTGCTAACAACTTGGCACATCCTCAGGATCCTGCAAAATTTCACATTCCAGATCCTAAGCCACCTTGGTGGGATGACAAGGCATTCTGTAAATTTCATAATGGCCCCGGCCATACTGTTGAAAACTGTTGGAAATTAAAACATATCGTCCAAGATTTTATAGAAAGTGGAAAGCTTCAAGTTGATGGCCTAAATACCAATGCCGATCATAAGGCTTTTAAGGAACCTTTTCCTAATTATGACAAGGGGGAAACCTCTAAATCACAGAATGGCAAAGTTGTAATCAACTACACCTATACAAATGCACAGAAAAATGTGATAAACATGCTTGAAGTTGTGGAGCCAAGTGTTAATATGATATGAGTAAAGACCATTGTTATGACTCCTCCCTATTTTACAACCAACCCATTGTGGTGCCGGTGAGGTCCCCATTCCCAGGTTATCTTCCCAAGCCCTTAATGTTGTTACCAGGAGTCAAGCTCCTATTATTCTCAGAGGGCCTAGTTCAGGTCCATCCAACAAATCCAAGCAAGTGGCATCCAAGAATGTCACTATAAAGTCCGCCACTGCTCTCAAACCAAACTACAATCTTGTAGATCAGTTACAGAAAACTCCAGCACATATCTCAATCTTAGAGCTTCTAGAGTTGTCCCCTAGGCATAAGCAGATCCTTGAGGACGCTTTGCGCACATCAAATGTCCCCAAAAACATTGATATAGACCAATTCCAAGGCATGGTGAATCACATTACTAGCCCACATTACCTTTCTTTCTCTGAAGATGATGACAAATCCCTAAGCCATCCACACCCTCGCCTCTTCACATTGAAGTTAAGGATTCATAAACCCGGTCGCTGTTGATTGATGGGGTGTCAAGCAATATCTCAGACTTTGAATTTGTTAAAACTTTGGGCTATTCAGAGCAAGTGATCGACACTAGAAAGAAGATCACCATAAAGGCCTATGATGAGGCAGAACGAAGTTCTAAGGGATTGGCTGTCCTTCCTGTCAGGATTGGCCCAGTTGAAAAATATATCTTGTTTCAAATTGTTGATACTGGACCCCTTGCATACAACATTTTACTGGGTAGACCATGGATTCATGATATGTAGGCAGTGTCGTCTACCTACCACCAGTGTGTTAAGTTCCCCTACAATGGAACAAAAATTTGCATACCAGGGGATAACACCTTATCAATTAACTCAATCTCACTTAATGTTCAAGTCCTTAACCGGAAAGCAAAGCAGAGGATTATGAAAACAACTTACGCGTGATCACAAAAATTTAAGTCAAGACTCAAGATGGGTGGAAATAACTTGACTCTTTTGAAAAAGATGCCCGCTTCCCTAGGACATATGGAAAGCCTTCTGCTGTGAGATGAAACCATCATCTTCAAGAATGACAATATTTGACAAGTTTGTTGAATCCCTCGCATCAATACAAGATGAAAAAAGAGGAAGTAGTCAGTTTCGAGATTGGATATACAAAGAGGAGAAATACTCAAAGACAATGAAAATTTCTCCCTCCTCTAAGTCCTATGGGAGAGGATATACTTTTGTCAAGAAGATGGGTTATCCAGATATCGCCTCTTAGTCACGTGTGTGTGTTAGATGCTAGAGCCGAACCACTCAATCATGATCTTTTGCATGTAAGTCTAAGAAACCGGTTGGCCTAGGCTTTATGAACAACAATAAATGCACTGTCCCCATTTCTGATAGGCGAGATAGTAAAGATGACACAGAATATGTACCAGATTTGACCAATCAACAAGACATAACAGATGATTGGATACCTTCAACAAATCTCCTTTGGGAAGATTTAAGAGATTTAATAATTGATAGTCCTCCTATCTCATTTGCAATAGATAGTGACTGTATGAATGCAAGATTGACTATGGATAATGTCTCTATCCCAGCTGCAATGGATGGTGATAATTCAGATAATTTTGTGATTGAGCAAATTGCTAGAGGAGAGGAGCCTCTTCCAAATCTTGAGGCTTCTACATCACGAGGCTCCAACAATAATTCAGAAATAGACTCTCATGCGTTTGAATGGGATTCACTCTCAGATGCAACAGTTGACTTGGATATGGATGTTGTCCATGCTTATAGTTCTCAACCTGATGTAACTGACGAGTCATGTGTTAGATTAGAAGATTGGAACCCACATGTCGCATTAGTAGACGATTCTTCGCTTGCTAGGATAAATTCTGATTTAGACACTTTAGAGGGACACTTGACAGATTCCAATTCTACAGTCACCAGAGATGACACCACCTATATCCTTAATCTTGAACCGGTCATTAACCTACCCCTTGTTCACCCCAACCTTATTGATTGGTCTCAACGGTACCAAGAGCCTCAACTCTTGACATTTCACAATGACTATGAGATCACCCTCGCTATCTAAATGCCATTGAACCCAGAGTCTTTCCATCGAAAGTGAACCGCTACCGCGATGATGTGTAACTCCCATTGATCAAGTACCTTAGTCACAAGATAAAAAGAAAAGAAAAGAATAAGAGTTCGGATGGCGAAAACCACTATGTGGCGGTGTCAGAACCAAAAAAAGTAAAAATAAAAGACGTATCCAAAGGTGAAAACCTCCCAGAGGCACCTACGGATGAGGTACTTGATGGTCTCCCAAGCTATTTCCAGGATAGATCATCAGTATTGGTTGAACCTCCAGAAGCTGTTAATTTGGGCACAGAGGAAGTTCAAAAAATTGTACACTTGGCTAAATCTTTATCACCTCAAGAAAAGAAAGCCTATACCGAGTTCCTCCAAAAGAAGGAAATTAACTTTGCATGGACATACTCAGACATGCCAGGGTTGGACACTAATCTCATTATGCATCATTTATCCATAGCTCCAGGTGTGAAACCAGTCAAACAGAAGTTGAGAAAATGCACCCTCATATAGCTCTTTTAGTGAAAGCTGAATTAGAAAAGCTCCTTGGTGCAGGATTCATTAGAGCCATAGACTATGCTGACTGGATTTCCAACATTGTACCTATTTCTAAACCTGATAAAACCATTCGAATCTGCATAGACTTTAGAGATCTTAACAGAGCATGCCCAAAGGATGATTTTCCACTTCCTAACATAGACATGATAGTGGACATGACAGCGGGATATGAGATCTATTCTTTGATGGATGGTTTTTCTGGGTATAATCAGATCAAGATAGCTCCCGAGGATCAAGAAAAGACTGCATTCACATGTGCCTGGGATACTTATTGTTGGAATGTCATGCCCTTTGGATTGAAAAATGCATGAGCTACTTACCAAAGAGCTATGACAGCCATCTTCCATGACATGATGCATAAGAATATGGAAGATTATGTGGATGACACCCTGGCTAAGTCTAAGAGAAGAGGAACACATTTGGCTGATTTAGAAGTGATTCTAGATCGCATGGAACAATTTCAACTAAGATTAAACCCAAAAAAGTGTGCATTTGGTGTTACTTCTGGAAAATTATTGGGATTCATCATTTCAGCTAAAGGAATAGAAGTGGACCTTGAAAAGGTTCAAGCCATTATAAACATGCCACCTCCCAAAAATGTTAGCCAAATGAGGAGTCTTCAAGGGCGCCTTCAATCCATAAGGAGGTTTATTTCACAATTGGCAGATAGAGCACAACCTTTCAACAAAAATTTGCATAAAGGTGTTCAATGTGTCTGGAATGAGGATTGCCAAAAGAGCATGGATCAAATTAAAGAATACTTGGAAAAATCCTCCCATTTTAATGCCTCCCATTCCAGGAAAACCTCTCATTTTATATGTCTCAGCTACTGAATCTTCACTGGGGGCATTGTTGGCTCAATTAGATGAACAAGGGAAAGAAAGGGCCATATATTATATTAGTCGCACTCTTGTTTCTTATGAGGTTAATTATACTAGTATTGAAAAAGCTTGCCTTGCAGTAGTGTTTGCTTCTCAAAAATTGCGACACTATATGCTCACGCACACCATACACCTCATATCAAAAATTGATCCTCTCAAATACTTGCTCGGTAAAGCTGCTCTCACGGGTAGACTTGCTAAATGGATGATGATTCTTTCTGAATTTAACATAGAGTATATTGAGCGCAAAGCAATCAAAGGCCAAGCTATTGCAGATCAACTGGCTAATTTTCCTATTCAAGATAATATGCCCATTCAAGTCAACTTTCCAGATGAGCATCTTATGTACATGACTGAAAGATCCTGGAAACTATTCTTTGATGGTTCATGCATGCAAAATGGTTCTGGAGCTGGTGTGTTGTTTGTTTCTCCTCATGGGTATACTATTCCTAAATCTTACAAGTTACTCTTTCCATGCACAAACAACATAGCTAAGTATGAGGCTTTGACAAATGGACTAAAAATGGCTATAGAGTGGAATATCACAGAACTACATATCTATGGGGATTCTCAGCTGATCATCAACCAAGCCAATGAACAATACCAAACAAAAGATGACAAGTTGGTACCTTACAAAAAAATGGTTGATTCATTGAGACAATATTTTACTTTTGTCACCTTTCAGCAAATCCCTAGGGCTGAGAACAAAGTAGCTGATGCTATGGCCACCCTTGCTTCACTTCTTCAGTTAGAGGAACATGAGTCCAGATATGAATTCCTGGTGGAAGAGCTACGATATCCCATATTTGACTCACATGAAAGCCATATCATTTGTACCCTTATCAATCATGAATCCTCCCGCTATGGTGCTATTTACTCATATCTTCGTGATGGCATCATCCCCGATACATTTAACCGATCTGAAAGAAGAAACCTTATCCGCAACGCCTCTCGCCATTCCCTCATCTCTGGTGATTTGTATAGGAGGGGTCTAGATGGAACACTTCTTAGGTGCTTAGAAAAGGAGGAATCTGATCAAGCGCTAGTTGACATCCACGAGGGCATATGTGGAGGACATTCTAATGGTCTTTCCATGGCTAGAAGGTTGCTTAGAGCAGGGTACTATTGGCCTACGATGCAGATAGATGCAGTAGCATTTGCTAAGTCTTGTGAAAAATGTCAAAAACATGGACACTTGATACATGCTCCGTAGGGAGCTAATTCCTTCTATATCTCAATCGCCATTTCAGCGATGGGCCTTTCGACATCTTTGTTGGGCGATTCATCCCAACTCATCGTGGGTACAAGTTCATTATCACCGCCATCACTACTTCACAAAATGGTAGAGGTCGCTCTACTTATTGCCTCTCGTGCAAGACAAGTTGTCTTTATTTATTTTAAACCATATCATCCTCGTCGATATGGAGTGCCATTCGAGATCATCATCACAATGGAGGTCGGGCTTAAAAACAAGGACCTTAAAGAACTCGCCAAAGATTCAAGATAAAGCAACATTGGTCCTCCATTTACTTCCCACAAGGAAATGGTCAGCAGGCTTCCAAATAAAACCATTCTCAAGATTTCGCATTTAACGCTTCATAAGAATGGTAGAGAATGGCACCTACAGATAAATCGGCCCGTGGCCTATAGAAACGAGTATTCGTACTCCAACTGGGGCTACTCCTTTTGCCCTCACATACGGCGCTGAAGCAGTGTTACCTTTAGAGGTTGAGATTCCATCACTTCGGGTCTCTCTCAAAGGTCTAGTTACAGATGAAGACTATCGCGCCATGAGATTGCAAGAATTAGAACTTCTTGATGAGAAGCGTAAAGCATCATTTGACTATATGAGGGTCTATCAAAAGAGGATGTCCAAAGCCTTCAACAAAAAGGTTCGCCCTAGAGAATTCCAAGTAGGAGATCTTGTCCTGCGAGAGAATCCTAAGAACCAACAGAACCGAGAACAGAAGGGAAAATTCGAACCTAATTGGCTTGGGCCCTACATCATCACAGCAGCTTTTGGCACAGGTGCCTATCTACTATCTACTGAAGAGGGGGAGCAGCTCCCTGAGCCTATCAATGTTTTGCACCTGAAGAAGTTCTATCCTTGATGCCCATTCTATCTGGGGGCATCCTGTGTATATAATTATGACCCTGAAAAAAAAGTTCCAAAAAAATTGATATATGATACTGAAAAAATTACAAAAAAAAATTGATATATTGTCAAAAAATCCAAAAAAAAATAAAAATTAAATATGATGCTGAAAAAATACAAAAAAAAAAAAATATAAAATGAAAAAAAATAAAAAATAAAAAAATGCCTTGGTGAAAACCTGAAACAGCTCTAAGCAAAAATACAAAAAAATATAAAAAAAATAAAAAAAAATTCTTCCAAGTGGTGAAAACCTGGAAACAGGCGCTACTTGAGGCCTTTGCATCCCTATTTCTTAGCATGCATCCTCGACACTTAGCCTTTCTCCATCATGTTGTCCTTATTGCCTTGGTTTGGAATTGGTCTTTGTCTTTGTCTAGGGGCATCACTGTGTTAGCTTTGGTCTCTTGGATATGCTTGTCTTTAGGACACCTCGCAAATGGTGTTTTTCAACACTAACCCAACTGTGTTTTTCAACACAACCCCTGACATCGTGTGTTTTTCAACACTTATCCAGTTCAGTCATGTGATCTTACCTACTTGCAAGCATTCGATCCTTATCCTTGGAACTCAGTATCAGTTTACACACTTAAAAATTTTTAATTGCAACACTTAATGCTCGAGATATGCCATGATCTTTTCTTTGTGTGTTGACTGATATTGATTTTCATTGAGTGTCCTTGTCTAATAAGTCTCTCCGTGATGCATAGCTAGAGGACTTGGGGCATGGGGCATGTTTTTATTTTCTTTCTACTTATGGGTGTTGTCTTGAACCTCTTCAGTATCTCTTGTTGTCTACTTGACACACTTAAGAGATTTATGGCATCATCCTTGAATGTTTTTGCACAACCATTCTCATGGTAATCTTGGCGTTTATGTCTTGATGCGAGCATGGTTTTGCTACATTAAATTGGGTAAGCTAACATTGTAGTCATCTTGACCTTCATGTCTTTGATGCTCATGTTAGAATCTTTCCACATTCCAAGCTGATATAAATCACATTCATATCTTCATAGTTGCGTTTGTGACTAGTGATGATTGTGTGATTGTCCGATGTCCGGTAATAATGGCCCAATGATGAAAATAAGTTCTCTTACATTCTCTAATGAATGATGAACACACAAAAACCTATGTTACCCTATTGCAAGTACACCTTTGCATTTTCATGTAGCTTGCATTATTTAGAATTCATGTTAATTTGCACTTTTAGGCTGTATTATGGGTTTGAGAGGGTTTCCTTCATCTTTCTTGTGGATTTTTCATCAACTGTGATCACGTTCTTCATTTCCTTATCTTCTTTCGTGATCTCAATCGAAACTCCCTGTCTTAAACAGTTGATTGATTTTGATGCATCCTCTTTATTGA